>CAUHTR010004095.1:0-39875 GCA_959609185.1 Schmidtea polychroa | reverse complement strand
CTTATCTGCACGGAATGTTTAGCTATTACAAAATATTATATTTCTATATTTTTATTGCGTGTCTAAATTTCATATGTTTAATTTACTAATTTTTTTTATAGCATTAATATTTCTATTGCGTGTATAAAATAATATGTTTGATTTCATAATTTCTTTTGTAATATTAATTTTTTTATTTCATACTATAATTTTTTTCTGTAATATAAATTTCTTACTAATTAAAATATAATAAATGATTTATTTTACCCTTGTATTAAAATAAAATGATTTTGTATTTAGGTTACTATACAAAATAAAAAAAGGAAAGAGTATACATAAAATAACCAAATCATGCAAGTAACCAACTTATTACACAGTTTTCATAAAGTCATTAAACACTAAAGTAATCAAACCATTACCAATAAAATGCAAGATAATCAATTAAATAGAGTTTGTCAACTATATGCATTATAATCTAATTTTGTTCATTAATTGCTCATGATAGATTGAATTGGACTGCTTTGTTGTTCTTTGAATTGAATTTACTACCTCACCTCTACATACACATTAACCCAATAACTTTTAGGCTCTGTATTATAACTTTTTCTAGGACAAATGTGGTGGTGGGCTTACCCTCATCATCTAACAACTCCAAAAATGCCCTGACAATCGAAAGGTTCTTGTAAAACCGATGGAAGGTATATCCTACTTTTTTATCGCTATGGTACTAGGGACTATATTCCATTTTTAGCTACTGATGTGGTGGTATAAATTTGTCAGCTTAGTTCATAGATATTCAGATATTCAAATTTTCAACCTCGGCCCTCAACGAGACATAAACATTGCCATAAAAATGAATAACAGTAAATTTATCATTAAATTTTATTATACACTTACACTTGATAAATATTATCACTAATCTAGAACCAAGATTACACATAAAGGTGATAAGTCAGTTTCGTTGAATTATTGAGTTTTTTTCAGGATAAATTGATTCATTGTTTGTATAGGTTTTTTCGCATGTCCTAAGACACCATTTCCTTTTTGATGAAACCATAGTATTCTCTTCATTTTCTTGGCTTGCAATTGTTCTTTTCCCACAATGAGATGCAAACGATGTTGGGCTTACACGGATGTGTCTTGCTACAGGTAGAAACAGTCCTTCATCTTACTGTACTTTTGGCTGAATCAGATATAAAGACAACTCATTATTGTTGGCGAGTTAACGGACTTCTGTTTCAAGTTTATAGATTCTGAGTTTGTATCTCGTGACTTTCTCTTGGAGTATTTGATTTGCCTTTTTTACCTTCATTTTCTTTGGCTTAAATTAGATGCTTTTGAGTTTTCAGCACCTGATTTTTAGGGTTTCATGATAAAACAGAACACGAAAGAATAGAACATGAAATAACAGAACATGAAAAAACAGAACACGAAAGAATAGAACATGAAAGAACAGAACATGAAAAAACAGAACACGTACAAAACAGAACTACGACAAATCAGAACAGTGCCAAAACAGAACAGGTATAAAACAAAACTATGAAGATTCAGAACAGGGTAAAAATAAAACATTTATTATTTGTTATCTCTATAACTACCATGTTACTTGGCTTGCTAATTTGTTCTTAATATATTTTTTCTTAATCCAATTATTAGAAAAGTTAGTCCTTCACTATAAGGGTTTATTAATGAATGAATATTTTCCTGTCCAATCAAAATCAAGGAAGGGGTAGGAAATTAATAAATATATTACGTTGCTGTATTTTAAAACTTCAATATATTTTAAAAACACATTTGACGCTAAGGTTGACTTATTTAACAAAGACATAATAAAACTAAAATTATTAGATTAAAGATTCAATAGTTAAAACAAAATATATGAGATACGGAATACATTAGATATTTGATAGTCAAATCTTCTAGAAATTATAACTATTCATTGATGTATTTATCAACAAAACATCATTCCGTATCTCATATATTGTTTGTATTCTGGGTTACGCTGGAAAAAGCACGAAAGGGTGAAATGTAGGTCTACCTGTAACCCACTAAATGGAAGAGAGATGTTGAAAGATGAGAAGGGAACAAAAGAAAATCAATAAAAACAGACAATTAAATAAAATAAGGTCATTCCTAATTAATAAGTACAAATGCAAAAGAAGCGAAACAGAAAGTAAAACAAAATTTTAATTGGCTTATTATCTCGATGGCCTACTTCACAGAGAGAGAAATATATTGCTACAAGACAAACTTGTGACCAAAGAGAGAAAATTTGTTAGAAAGAAATTTGAATTTACGAAGAGAGTAAAATAAAGTGTTGAGAATCAGGAAACAGTTAAAAAAACTTGTGTATTGAATTAGTGAAAATTGATATCGTTTAATTCATTGAAATCAAATTTACGTCGTTGGGATTTGTCACTTTCGCTATTAGATAAGTAATTGGCAGTTAACTATCACCGACCAACCACAATAAACCCAACATTTTAAAATGAAGAAATCAGCATAAATTACTCATTTTAAATTTAAATTTGATCTTTTATATGATTCGGTACATATTTTAATTTTATTGATGTAAAATATTTTTTACGGATGTCTAACATTAAAATAATATAAACATTGCAAGGTTTGTGATACCCAGTGGAAATCCCAATAGTAGATTAGTTTCGAGCTTTTGGCTCTCATCAGTACTATGCAGGAGACGTGAAGATTTCTCTTCGCGCCAGGTAAGTATAAATATTGCTGATTCAACTCTATTGCATACTTTCCCTGTTACACTGGAAATCACATCTCTTGCAAATTCGCTAAATCACATAGAAAATATCTGCAAACTTGTAAACATGGCGTATGAAAAATCATTTTCGCCTCTGGAGACACAGCCTATACACAGAAACTGTTTATAAGTGTATCTGTAAACCTTTAGCATTTTTATTGATGCCTTTAGACAAAATTGGTGAATATTTACAAATTAATGATTCTATATTTTTACATAAACATTTTTAAGTGTCATTCAAAATTTGTAAATTATAAAATTAAATAAACCTTTTGGTATTCATAANAATTATAAAATTAAATAAACCTTTTGGTATTCATAAACGTATTCATAACTGTTTAAAACGAAATTCTTTTTTATCATTTACGGTATTTTTCTTTATTTTCTCGACAACTGTTGTGTAGCAAGATATAATCCAGTAGAGTATTTGGCATTAAATTTAAAATTTTTATCTGTAATAGTTTCTTCAAAAATTAAAATTTATTATTTCATGTAATATTTTAATTGAAAATTTATATGTATATTTTATTTGTTAAATTTTTGTGTTAAAATTTGTTTTCTACTTCATCAATTTTTATTTTAATGTTATTATTCATGAAATATTAAAATTCAATACACAGATAAGTTTGTGTGTTTCGACAATGTGAGTGTATTGATTTTTTTATATTATAGATCAGGGGTTCTTAACCTTTTCAAACTTATGGACCCCATAAATATATAATTGGTACCGACGGACTCTTGAAATGTTAAAAAATTAATAAATTTATAGTAAAACACATACATTTTTTAATAATTATTTATAAATCTGTTTATTCAGCTTCAAACAAAAATAAGATTTTTTTGTAAATAGTACCGCGGACCACTTGGAATCCGTTCGCGGGCCCCCTGGGGGTCCATGGACCCCAGGTTAAGAACCATTGTTATAGATGATATAATTGTTAAACGAACGTCGGCTAATTATAAATCTGACTATTTATGTTCATTTAATAAAATCGAAAAACTATAAACAAAATTTTTAATTGATAGATCAACTTCGTTGTCACTGTTTATAATAATAATTTCCCTTTTACAAATATCCACAACATGTTTTTAATCTTCCATTGATTAATTTCTTAATCAGTTCCTTTCTCTTTCCTACTTTCAAGTTTCTTCCTTTTACTGATGCAAAGGGCTAATCACTGATTCTGTCCCTATATACATGAATTATCTATATAACTAATGATTTAAGGCTCAATAATCTGCAACAATCTTTTTCAACAAATTCATCAGCTGCCAATCTTCCAATAAAAGTTACATAATAGTTATTCAAGGTTTCCAAGATTGGCTTCTCAACTGCCAGTGATCAGTTGTCATGATAATGACAATCGAAAATTCAAATTATTTATTTTCTTGCTTATTTACACAACTATCCTTTCTTTAAATTAATTAATTACATTTGACACAAATTTTTTGCCTTCGTGCACTTTCTGATAATAGCATGCATGTTGTGTTATTCACAACAATATTTTCTATATCTGATTCGTTTTACACCTTCAAAATCAAAAAATTAATCATTTATTAAAATTGGATATATGAATTAAATTGTTTAAATAAGTGAGTTGTCACGCTTTTGTGAAAAATTGAAAACTTGTGAGTAATAATAAATTTATGTCGAATTTGCAGAATTTTAAAACCGAGTTGGATTTAACTATTAATTTATACAAATTTTAAATTCTGTTACAGAATTTCTGTACTTTTCTTATCTAATTATACACTTTTCTTTGACTCTTTCCATTAAATTTCATTACACACTTAAATATTTCCATTTCATTTGGTTTTTATACAATTTTGCAAGTATATGCATAAATATAATGAAAATTATTCATAAATATAATGAAAATCATTAAAATTAATTCAAAGAATTTATATATTTAAAAAATTCAATGATTAAGACATTTTTACATAAAAATAAGTTAAAGATGTTCAATTTTAACATTTAATAATTAAAATTTGTAAAATAATATTTGATTACTTTTAATTAATTATCACATAAATTCGTCTTGCTAAGGCTTTTCCGAAAAAATCGTCTCACATTTTCTTAACTCTTCCGAAGTAAGAGTCTAAGTCGTATGGGTTTTTATATTCATTTTTGTTTTTAAATGGAAAGATTAATTATAGAAAAATTTGAATTTATATAACAATATATAAAGAAAGATTTTGGTTTTTCGTAAATTTTTATAAAAATTAAATTTAAGTAAAAATTAATTACTTCATTTTTGCATTTTATCAATAGTTCATGAAAATATAAATATTAATTTTCATAAAAATCATTTTATTAAAAAATTAAAAAATAAAAATTATTAAATTAAAAAAATTAATTAATAATTTTTCAAAGAAATTATTTTAAAAATAAAACAATTAACAATGATTTTAATTTCCAAAACATGTGAGTAATTTTTAAAAATATGTAACTCATTAAAAACTTATTTTAATTAACATTTATTTCAAATATTAAAAAATTAAAATATTAAAATATTTAAATATTAAAAAATATTAAAAAAATATTAAAAAAATAGAATTAAGATTTAATAAATTTAAAAAATAAATTAATATTTAGTCAAAGAAAAAATTGAGATTTAATAAATTTTAAAAATTAATTAATATTTATTTAAAGACAAATTTAAAATAAAACTATTAACAATCATTTAATTTAAAATAACAAGTAGCCCGTTTAAAATTTTAATTTGTTTATATAATTATAATAATTTTATACATTTAAAATTCATTGTCTTACATTGTTATTTTATGGATACTATCAATACAAAAAACACTACGAACAATTTAAATTGTAGTAATTTCAACAATAAAAAAATGAAAATTAATCTAAAAATTATCGAATCGAATGAAAATTTTTCAAATGAAAATAAAATATCAACCAAAAACCAATACTTACTTGATGACTTTATTAATATTAACTTTGGATCTGAATTCAATTGCACTAAAAAAATGGAAGCAGAAGATTACGAAACTAAAAGAAAAGAATTACTTGAAAAACATGCTACAGACATACTGAAAATATTTTTTGATTCCGAAGAAGAAAGAAACGATAAAATGAAAAATTGGGAATACTTTGATATTTTAAATGATCCCACTCGTTTACCATATTATAAAGGCAACATTATTTTAAATTCCAATTTACCGACAAATTGGGATAATGAAAAATACATAAATGAAATGGATAAAATGGACACATTTGAAACCGAAGAAGATTCGGATATGGAGTCAATTTGTACATCAGGGTCAGAATCGGAAGAAGAAACTGAAGAACGTTTCTCAAATTTTAAAAGTTACTATGATATACTGAAATATGAAGGCCATTTACACAGTATTTGTGCCCATGAATATGAAGTATTTTATCGTTTGTTTAGGTTCCATGTCGATCTAAATGATGCAATAATAAACGCCCTCAAAACAAGTGAAGATAAATCTAGCAAAGAAGCTCTCTATGAGAAACTAATTATGTGTAAAGAATATACAGACGGTGAACGTTTTTTACTTTTAGCTTTGAAAGTTAAAGATCTTCAAAACATTTTGTTTGAGGAAGGCAAATAGAAGTTTTACATATACAATTTTAACCATCAATTATGAAAATTAGCAAATGAAATTCTACATTAGCCCCATACAAGCCAAGCTATTATTATATGGAACCCTAATACAACTGTACAGTTTATGAAGTTCAGTAAAATATAATTTTACAATTCAGACTTATTTTCACCAATATTTAAAACTTTATTTCACAACACAATGTTCATAATTCTGATAGTCTTAAAAATTACTTGTATTGCACATGCCTTTGTTATTCATAGTTTATAAAATCAATAACAAAATCTGCATAGTACATTTATTACTAAAACAATACAGATTATAATCAATAATTTCGGCGAGGGTTTTACACAGGATATCCGTACGTTTATTGTAGTAATCCAATATAATCAGGATAATATAATATTTTTAAAATTAAAGTCATAAAGAAAGATGACAAAACTTTTGATGTTTCGATAGAGTTGTATGTGCTCTACATTATGGTGGTAGTTAGATCTTCAAGTGCTCAACCATGGCGAGTCAAAACCTTCATAGGGTAAAAAAAAATTGATTTCTTCAAATATGCCTAAGAGATCGACACCATATTGGTGAACACATTGGACCATGTATATATATCTTTCACAAGAGTTGAAGGTCAACAAGGCAAAAAAGTCCAAAAACTTAAAAATTCTAGAAATCTTTTCTGCACATTTTAATTTTTTAAAAGTTTTAAAAACTTAATAAATTTTTTTACTGTATTATAATATAAAATCTATATATCAGATGAAAGAGGACAATAACATCTATCTAAAGACATTACAGGTGTTAGACGCAATTAAATTCAAGTCTTCTTCAAGCATTTATTTTTATAACAACTTCAAAATTGTGCCGCTTACTAGAGTATTTAAACACCGAGGCGTGATAATTATTAATATTAATGTAATTACTGGTCATACATTTAATTGATTTAATTTAATTTAATTTAATTTAATTTAATATAATATGATATAATTTAATATAGAATTTATATATAAAAATTTAACAGAAATAATTATTTCTGCTAACTGATCTCACTTCTACCATTTAACCATAATAATTTTATATAGAGATTTACTAACTCCTTACATCCCCCCTTCTTTAACTTTTCTATATTCCTCGTTATTTTTCTCTCGTTTTCGTCTGTTTATAAGTAACTTCTTTCATGATTTCGTTTTATTACTGTGTATGGTCCTTCATATCTCTCATGATCTTTGTTTCTAATTTTTTGTTTCACCAATACTTTGTCCCCACTTCTAAGTTCCTAGTTGTGCCAATTTCTTTCGTTTGCTGTCTTTTAGCCTCTAATTTCCGCATGATTTCATTTCTATCCACTTCATTATTACTATGCCATTGCGATCTATTAATCTTTCTTCCAAATATAATTTCTGCTGGACTCACTCCAGTAGTTTTTTGAGCTGTCGCATTTAAAACGGATTCTATATCCGGTATTAATTCTGCCCAGCTTTTTTTAACTCCTTCTCTGAGTGACGCGTTAATATAGTCTCTTATAGTACGAAATTGTCTTTCAATTACACCATTAGTATTATGATGATACGGACTCGAAAATATCAACTCAATTCCTGCTGCCTTTGCTAGTTCTTTAATACTATTTGCTTCGAAATTCTTTCCACAATCAACATGTAGTTCCTTAGGGGCTTTAAATTTCAATATCCAATTATTTAACAAAATTGCCTTTATTGTATTTTCATCTTGCTTTCTAATAGGAGTTAGAGATATGTATTTACTGTAATGATCGATTATTGCACAAATATATTTTTCTCCTCTGAAGGTTTCTCTTAATGGACCGCAAATATCCATGTATATTTTCTCCATAGGTTCTGAAGCTTGAATTACTTGGGTTTTTTCTTTTGACTTTGTAGTTAAAACTTTGTTTTTCTGGCATGCTTCACATATTGAAATAGTCTCTTTTACTTCATTTTGCAAATCTTCCATATCAAAATTGTTCCTAATATATATCATAACTTTTCTACTCCTGCGTGGTATAATAATAAATGTGTTTCCTTAATCATTTCTCGTCTTTTTGTTTCTGGTATCCATATTTTGTTTTGATTGGTATAGATAATATTTCCTTTTAATATATATTTATTATTTTTCCTTTCATTTATTTGATCTTTTATATCTTGTATTTCTGCATTATCTCTTTGCCATTCATTACCATTATTTTCGGTCATCAATGTTAACAATCTAGTTTTTAATCGCCCTGATTTAGGGTTATCATGGTCCATCAAATATTGTACACATTTGCCGCATGTATTTCTAGACAGCATATCTGCATTCGTATGCGCCGTATCTTTTCTGAACTCCATTTTTATGTCTAAACTGCTCAAGTAATTTATCCACGTTTGGAACTGTGCTGTTATAGGCTTCTTTGTCGTTAACATAAAAGTTATTGCTTTATGATCAGTGCGCAAAACAAACCGTTTACCGTATAAATAATGGTTGAAATAGCGACAGAAATAATATATAGCCAAAAGCTCTTTTCGTGTTATACAATATCCTCCTTCATGGCTACTCATTGCATGGGATCCATATGCAATAACGTGTTCATACCCCATTTCATCTCTTTGTGATAAGACAGCTCCAATTGTATCAAAGCTTGCGTCTGTATCTAATATGAATTCTTTCTTGAAATCAGGAAATACGAGAATTGGCGCTGTAGTCAACGCCATTTTCATTTTTTCGAAAGCTTTCTCACATTCCTCAGTCCAGATTATTTTTTCACTATTGCTTCCACATATGCTTTCTAGCGCTCTTGATTTTGTTGCATATTCCTTAATAAATCTCCGATAATAGTTACATATACCTAAAAAGCTTCTCAAATTCTTTATACACTTAGGCCTCTGAAATGATTTAATAGCCTCAATTTTATTTTAATTTGTCCGAATCCCTTGACTGTTAATAATGTGCCCTAAAAACCTTACTTCGCTCTTTAATAACTGACATTTTTCTGGGTTGATTCTCAAATTAGCTTCCCTTATTTTCTCTAGAACTTTTCCAAACACATTGTAATGTTCTTCAATTGTTCTTGTAAAAATTAAAATATCGTCTAAATACACCATAACTCCTTCTTTCCATAGATCTTTCAATATTTTTGTCATTAATTCTTGGAATGTACCCGGTGCCGCCGCAATGCCAAAAGGCATTCTATTAAAACAAAATTGACCTTCTTTAGTAGAAAATGCTGTCTTTTCTTGCGATTCTATGTCCAATTTCACTTGATAATAAGCGTTCCCAAGGTCTATAGAACTAAAGTACTTAGATCCATGTAATGTATCTAGAATTTCTTCTACATTCCGCATAGGAAAGCTTGTCTTTCAGTAATCTTATTAAGCTGTCTAAAATCTAAACAAAGTCTGATTTCTTTTTTTGTCTTTTTTCCACACGCATACTAACGGCGTATTTCAAGGTGAATTACATCTTCTTATGATATCATTATTTTCTAAATTTTTTATAGCAGCATTTATTTTCTCCTCTAAATTGATGGGTTGTTTTCTGGGTTTTATCATAATTGGCCCTTCTTTTGTGATGATTTTATGTTCAATTAAATCAGTACATCCGATATCCTAGTCATTAACCATAAAAACACTTTTTATTGTTTTTAACAATCTCTAACAGTCTTTTATTTTCGTTTAATCTTAGAATTTCTATTGCTTTTTGACATCTCTCGTCATCTGTAATCTTTTCCCCAAATCTAGCTTCTATTTCACACACAAATTCATTATATCCTTCTTCATTTTGCTTGATGTAGTTTAATTCAATTCCAAACTCTTTCTGCAATTCCACTCCGCCTATTATATCTGGAACAATATTTTTAACTATTATAAATGTTATTTTTCTTTCCATATTATCAATTCTAACATCAATATATATTTTTCCGATTGTCTCTAATTTACTATCATTTGCACATCTTAACATCTCATCTGTTTTTATGATTTTCACATTCACTAATTTGTCCACAACTGCATCTGCCATTACAGTAGTGAGAAGTGAGGAGTATAAACAAAGCCAAATATACAGTATTACATAATATCTGTATGGTACCCTAGGGGTGGTATGGCACTACATAATTTTGGAAAATTACGTAATCACATATAAAGTAACGCAATTACATTTCTAATTACGTAATAATTGATTTTTTAAATTTACGCCATAATTGACCCTCTTATGTAACAATTGACCTTTGACCTCTTACATCATAATTAACCTTTGACCACTTACATAATAATTGACCTTTGACCTCTTATATAATAATTATACTCCATTAGAGTAGTGAGGAGTATAAACCAAGCCAAATATCCCTGGAAAAAATTCAATACATTTTGATAGAGTAGTGAGAAGTGAGGAGTATAAACCAAGCCAAAAATACAGTATTACGTAATATTTGTATGGGTACCCTAGGGGGTGGTATGGTGTTGCATAATTCTGTATAATTTTATTATAGATATATATTTATTGAATTATAAATATATATATAAGAAAAAGTCATACATACATTTTTGAACCCGAGTACTATAATGATGACAATGATTGTGATAAACACTCGTTTATAATTCACACACAGATAATAATAATAATAATAATAATAATAATAATAATAATAATAATAATAATAATAATAATAATAATAATAATAATAATAATAATAATAATAATAATAATAATAATAATAATAATAATAATAATAATAATAATAATAATAATAATAATAATAATAATAATAATAATAATAATAATAATAATAATAATAATACTAATAATAATAATAATAATGATAATAATAATAATAATAATAATAATAATAATAATAATAATAATAATAATAATAATAATAATAATAATAATAATAATAATAATAATAATAATAATAATAATAATAATAATAATAATAATAATAATAATAATAATAATAATAATAATAATAATAATAATAATAATAATAATAATAATAATAATAATAATAATAATAATAAAACCTTTTAATAACTAAATTGTTCACAACACTACAATACTTTACAATAACAACGTAAAATGTAAATGATACAAATAAGAACTAAAACAATAATTATATTAAATAAATTTTATTTCAAAACAAAATTTATTCAAGAACATATTGATGTTCCCTTTCATATAGAAAGTGTGGGTGACCATAATAATCATTTGGGAAATATGGATGAACATATTGATCATTTTCTTCGTCCGGATCACTAACTTCAGCATTGTTGTTATGACCCATAACCGTGTTAAATATTTTATAATGACCATATGCAAAACTTTCATTTTTATTTACCCAATGCCTCTTATCATCATTATTAGTTAGGGCTAATTTTATATTTTTTATTGTAAATAACTGATGATTTTTACTTACTATTCGAGATTGTGGTACTGAAATCATCGAATTATTATGATAACAATCAAGGTACGATTGATGTTTTAAGTCGGTACCCTTCAATGTTATTCCCTTAGCCTTGTTGCTCTCTTTATCACCCAAAAGGCTATAGCATTTAGGTCTTAAAAACACCCATTCCTTATATCTACCCCCTTTATTTTCATCTTTGAATTTACCAATGACGGAATCAAGAGCTCTTGAATATAATTCATGAGATGAATCATAATTCGATGTATCCAGCATGTTATCTCTTACCATAGATAGTAAAAGAACATCTAATTTGCATCCTTTAACCTCTAAAAAGAAGGAATCAGTGTCACCTGCAATAATATTGATTTCACAGCTAAAATCATCTCGATATTTTTGTAAATCAATATATTGCAACTGATACATACGTAATTTGGATAGATCCAGTACAGATTATCCAAACACACTGAATCCTTATTTAATAGAACGGCTATTAAGTCATGATCTATTTTATAAGTCTTTTTAAATATGGGTTTAGAGGAATAAGTAATCAGTTTAGAAGCTGAGTTACACAATCTCAAGTTCAATCGTTTCTTCAAATTTTCGACTGTCTTTCCATATAAACTATTGTTAAGAAGCTTAAAATAGTTTTTATCAAGAGTATTTGTTGACACAGCTCGAAGTTGGGTGTTTGTGTCAATGTAATTTTTGAATATAGTAGACTGATGAAATTTGATAGCCCTGTGAATTTGAGTAACTTTTACTCCAAGAGAAAGATAAAGTTGTAGAAGTTTCCAATGAAGAACATAGTTCTTCTTGGGTAAATGTGTAAGCATCAACTTCTCCACTTTAGATCCTGGAGCACACATTTTTTCAGCTGCAACCGGAAAATCATTAAGTTTATCGTGAATAGATGTTGGAATATCTAGATCCACTTCCATAGTATACCCATATGAAAGTGAATCTAGATCAATAGATTCACAGTCTTTTAATAAATTAATTAATTCAGGCTCATCCGTCACCCAAGAAAATTCACCCCTAGGTAGTTTTTGGCTAAGAGCCCAGCCATACAAATTATTAATATCGATATATAGAAGTTCAGTATTTTCATTTGTATTAACATAATGTTTGTTTACAAATGTCAACCCCCCTCTTATACCACCCTCAAAGAAATTAAACATCTCCATGTCTTGAATCAACTCGATTGGTTCGTCTAAAGTCATCAGAGCTGAATTCCAAGACATACCCGGAATGCCCAAGAAGTTTAAAGGTTCAAGACGATTATGAGCTAAAGATTTATTTCGAAACTGCTGGAAAAAGTCAGCTAAAAGAAAGACATCTAGTTTTAGATAGACCATCATATAATCACAAAGGTTATTACAGTTGGCTTCCCTCCATATAATTTCAGCCATAGAATATTCGTCTTCAGTAACACCATCCCAAATTGTCGGTAATTGGGGAGTTGACCGAAGCACTTCAAGACTAGTGGCAAAATTATATGGGAAAATTCCTTTATTATTAACAATGGTTCCCCTAAATTCTGATCGTGTTATCGGTAAATTAGTAAGAGTTTTAACAGCGTCATTTAACGAACTATTAATAAATTGGCAGGAATCGATAAATTTAATATTTAAACCACCTATTCTCGCAGATAATGTTAAGAACTTTTCAGTTGTCGTTGGAATGCATGAAATATTCCAAGATTTAAAGCTACTCAATCCGTATTTGAGGATATGATGAAGATCATACCCTCGCAAGTTATGGAAAACAATTGGAAATTCATATCTTATTTGACGAGAATTATTACAAGTTGAACAAGCTGCTCCCAAATATTTACCAGTAAAGTGATCATGATCTTTAGTCGGGTTTACTAAAGTTTTCTTGCAAAGATAACACATAACTGCGGAAGAAAAAGAAATAAGGTCAGCATCTGTAAAAATAATTTTCTTTTTCGAATTTTTATAAAAATAAGGTAAAACTGTTTTCATACCAATTTTTTCAATCTCTTTAAGGAAACTAACAATACAATCTAACCCTAAAAAACTTTTATATAATTTAGTCCCTGTGAAATTATTTATTAGCAAAAGACCTGCAGAAATCGGCAAGTGCCTTTGAAAGTATCTATTATCAGTAGGTAATGTGAGTAAAAGGGTGGTTTAAGTTTGTTGTAAAATTAAATGTTTTATAATTAAATAATTAAATATAATTATAATTAAATATAATTAAATGTTTTATAACTGATTATAATTCGAATGTTGAGGGGCTTAGTATTTTGTGTTGTAGAGTGCAATGGAGTATTATGAGAAAATTGGAATTAAAATGTTAAAATATATATGATGTTATTATTCTAATGTTTGTTTTAATGGTTGCCGTCGCGGGGACTCATACGATCGGGTTCTTTCAAAATTTAAATGTTGGAAATTGATATTATATTGATTCACATATTTTGTTGTACTATTTAATTATTAATAAACATTTTGTCGCTGAATTGTGTTTCTTTTGGATTTTAAGAAGTAATTTGCGGGGAATAATTTTCAGAAGGATTTTCGGGGAATAATTCGGAGAGAGTCTTTGGACGGCGTGTTGAATTTGACCACAGGTAAGATAGCCTAAAAGTCAGCGTAAACCACAAAAGGGGGAGTAACTGTTTTAGACCAATCATTAAAATATAAATTCTTATTTAATGGTAAAGTATATAAAGTTGTTCCTAATTGATTTCTCTCACATAAACCTTTATGTTTATCTAAAGAATCAAGTGTACGGAAGACATTTAAACAGCGATTACACCACAGACTTTGAATTCGAGTACTAGTAACAGTAGAATTACGACAATTTAAAAGTCTATCAAGATTAGTGACACCTATATAATGAAAAGAATCACTGCTTTCCAACAAAATTAAATTAATGGGTCTTCCGCCTACAACTTTCGATCTATGTATGATGTCAACATAAGGATGTTTTAATACTTCAGAATTATTTAAAATATCCACTTAAGCATCCTCATCGTATACAAGAACATTAATCGAAAGCCCTGGATTTTTATTTTCAAATTTAGGTATATTACAGAGACGCATCGGTAAGTCAGAAGGATCAAAGACTAGATCAGACAGATTATAATTACTAATTCGATTTCTATGATTGCCATCAACGTCATCGTATTTCAAAATAGCCAAATGCTATAGATGAAACACAAATCATCCGTATTGTTGATTTTTATTACGCAATGTTTATTTAATAATGATTTAGGAGTTGGAAGAGAACCCCTCCCACTCAATCTACTTATTTGAGAAAATTTTGTAATAACAAAATGTATTTCTTTAATTTTATTAATAATCCAATTACTTCCCTTTTCATTAATTAAAGTAATTTTCTCATTAAGAATAGCAATACCTTCATCTAAAAAGGTATCACTCATGGGTCTTGCAAAATTTGAAATGACGAAAGATTGAAATTCTCCATCTTTTTCAAATTCCACTTCGATACAAAATTGAATCTTTACAGAACCCATTTCTCTGGTAACATTATTAAATTTATTAATTAAGGGCGTGGGTACGGTTAAAGAATTTAAATTTTCAACCATCATTTTAACTATGGCATGTGATTTACGTAAATCATAATTTACAACCGGTTCTAATGATCCACCATATTGTATCGTACTATTATTAATTATTTCGGCATCAGAGTCAGAAAGAGTTATTATATCAACTCCATTTTGAGAGTCAGATAGAAAATTTATATCCACATCATTTTCAAAATCAGGAAGAGTTACCATATTATTTAAAACTACATCATCGTCTTCAGAATCCGAGAGAATAATAATTTGATCATTATTATTTAAATTTTTAATTTTAGATAGACGAGGGTTACTTATAGGCAAATCAGATTTCCTTTTATTAATTGAAAAATTAATTGATAATTTAAAAATTTGTTTTTTCTTTAAAAGATTAAATCGATTTAAATGATCTTTATGTTGATCATAAAAGTTAGAATAATTTAATTTTTCAGTGGAATTACAAATGGGGCAAACAAAATAAATAACACGGTTATGGGGTTGGCCATAGTATTTTTCCATAGTTTTATGACAATCTTTGTCATGAAAGGATGAATTACAAAACTTTGGATATAATATACCTAAGTTTCAAAAGAAATTATCAAAGGATTGCATTATAAATAAAAATGAATATATGAAAATGAATATATGAACATCACAAATTGATTATTAGAAATAAATATTTAAAAAATCAAAAATACTATACACACATAAAATCTTTCATCCAATAAAATTAAAATGATTTGTTAAAAAGAATCTAATTGGTCAACTCGATTTTTAAAATTAATATATATACTGAGTGCATGAAATTATTATATTTAATGATGCAACAATATAAAAGTAATTTTATTATCATTATCTAGTATTGCTTAATCATTATTCTAGAAAGTTCAGTGAAAAAGATGGAGAAACAAGTAAATTCAGATATAATAAAGTTAATTCTACAGGAAAATTCAACATCGACAGTTAATCTTATTAGAAAATCTCCTGTTCAGTTCCTACAATATTCTATGGAATATTTAAAATACCCAATAACTTATTCATTTAAAGTAAATATATTTATATTATTTAATCAAATATTAATTAATTTTTTTATTAGGAACCTGTAACTTTGAAACAGAGTTTATATAATATACAAGTAGGTAAAATTGGAGATATCGATAGAAAAAATATTTTAGAATTATTGTTGGCTACCAATAAAAATATTCAATTCAATGAAAACTTTACATTTATGAATTGTGATAAAGATTATGCTTTAGAAAATATTAAAAAAGAAAATGAAAATTCACATTTTATGATAAAAATTCAAATTCAGGGTTTTAAAGAAGGAAAAGAAACAATCAGCCCTATATGGAAAATAATTGATACTAATATATTATAAGTCTTTATTTGTTTCTTATGTTATGGTATACATTATAATTTAATTAAAAATATTGCATTTAAAAATTTTTTTTATTGATAAATTTAAATTGATTAAATAAAATTATTAAATTAAATAAAATCATAAATTATTATTATCTAATAAATTCAAAATTGTTTTAATTTTTACTTTGAGTAAATTAAATTAAATTCAAATTTGTAAAATAAATTAAAATGAAATATAATATTTAAATTAATATTAATTTAATTAAAATGAAAATATTACAGTAAAAATATCTTTAAATACTGAAAAATATATATAATACTTACATTTTATCATGTTTGCATTAATTTTATTGGAATTATTTGGAACCATTTTATCATTGTTGCTGTTTAAGTTTTTGTTGTTCATGTTATTTGAGTGGTTGCAAATCTTGCTGTTGACGTTGTTCATGTTATTTGTGTTGTTGTAATTGTTGTTGTTGTTGCAATTCATTACCTAGAAAACATTATAAGAGAATTATTAATTAATTAATTACATAAAACTTACAAAAGTTTGGGTATTGATAAAAGTGACTTTTAAATGAATTGTTTTCATTTATATACTACATATTACACAACAATGATTCAATAAAATAGTAACCAATAAAATTCAAGAAACCAAACACGTAATCACATACCATTAAATTATATTCACTAGTAGGATGACATAAAAAATTACAAACTAACAAGATAATATTTATTTGATTAAATTTTCTTATATTCAAAGATCTTTCATTGACTTCAACCACGCTAAACAATGTTGCCCACATGTTTTTGTCAATGGACTTTGATAACGAATTTTATTATATTCAATTGGCAGTAACAATGATTGAAGTTTTGATATTAATAGAGGAGGATAATAAAACCCCATGGGATCAAATGCATATATTTTTTCCGGTTTCATATAAACTGCGAGCCAATGCTCTCCCTTGAGATTACAAGATTGAGTATTTACAATTAAAGCCTTGTTTACATCAATATATGGTATTTTATCTAATGGAAAAACTCCAAGAAATTCAGCTCCGAACAATCTTCGACCTATGTATTCAATCTGAATTGAACTATTATCAATAAATTAAAGAAATAAAAATGAAATTCTTACTTCATTTTTAATAATTATTGTTTCCTAATTTGGTTTATAGTTCAAACCAATCATTTTCAAACTTTATTTACACTAGTACTGTACGATTGGATGTAATTTGAATCTCTTTTTCAAAGACGCCATAGACTATTACAGAAATTGATTCTGTTAGAGGTGTTCCAAATTTAATATCAAGTCTTAAATTTCCTTGCTGTGGCAATTGACTTTGATTAAGATCAAAGTCTGGAGCCAATACAAATGTAAAGAATGGATACTTTTCTTTAAAGTCAGACATACTAATTCCACAATTAATATTCTTATTAAGGTAACCCATGTTTCTAATTATTGACTGCATATAACTTGTACTATAACTTTGTACTATCTTGACTATATTTTTCACGATAGTCGCTTCCTTTCAATAAAGTTATTGATTTTACATTATTGTGGTCGTACATTGAATAAGAATTTGTTAGTTATCCATTATTTCTTTGAAATGTTACAAGGATAAATTTGGTAATCGCCGATCACCAAAGATTTGTTCTTTATAAAAAGAAGAAGATCCAGTAGGTAACGAAAATTCGACAACTTCCTTGCTTCTCAAAGGATAAATTGCATTTCTTGAAGCAAGTCCAATTTGATGACCAGCTAAAACGGATGGTTCAACTTGAACTCTTCTTACAATTAATTTTGCATCTAATAATTCAATTTTAGGTTCTACTTTTGTACATGTTAAACTATGTGATGGACTTGATCTCGTCAATTTAATTTGGACACTAACACCAGGTAATAAATATTTTGGTTGATCCATAAAATCAAATTGTATTGGTGAACATAATGAAAATGGTTTAGATTTTGCAATCCACGCTTTTCTTATATTATCATCTTCACTGTACCCCATACCTTCTAAACATGTACGTTTTGTATCATGATTGTAATTTAATATGGTTTCGATTAATGCTTTTGAGCAAATGTATCATTTCCTCCTTCAACTTTAATAGAATTAAAAATTAATTCAGCTTCTTTAAAAAGAGTTTGGAAAAAGAAATTGTTTGCAGTTACAACAGAATCATCAGAAATATTTTCACCTACATTATTTACAACTTTCAACTGAAGATAAAGTAAAGTATCATTCAAATCTAAATATTCGGTTTGAGATCCGTTAATGTAAAATTGAATTGAAGAGGTACCAGTATCCGTAATTGAATTCGTTGGATAAATATCTTCAAATGAACCATGTTCAATTACTGCTTGAGGTGATGGTCTATCAAAAATACATAATTCAGATTTTGCACTAATCATTTTTCGAATATAGTTCCAAAGCCTTTCATTCTTTTGTTTATATGCTTCTTTAATGTTTTTCTGCGTTTAATCATTCCACCTTTTTGTTCATTCTCTTGTTTATTAAAAACATCAGATACTTTATTAATTACAGTAGGCAAATGTTGAATTACATCAGGTAGTGAATGTTTAATTTCAGATAAAACATTTGATTTTAAAGCAGGTAGAATTTTTGAATTGTTATTTATTACATCATGTGCAGTTTTCATACCAAAATTACCTATGCGTCTAAGAATTGGTAAAGCAAATCGACCTATTGTTTTTAACCAACCTGTTCCATATTGTTTACCAACAAAATATGGTAAATCTCCACAGATTGACTATTACTATAAAAGTTTACAATATCAGGATTATTCATTTATTTTACGAAAATGTAGTGTTAAATGTGTTTTGGTGTCTTTTGAAAATTTAACTAAATTTCCACTATCGTTGCGAATATTAATTTCAATGTTGTTTATAAATGAAGATGAAATTGGAAGGTACATTGGGTTCTTTATTTCTAACTGTACTACCTCTTCCTGTTCATATCTTTTAATCCATATCGATTTTAATAGAGGAACTCTTACATCACCAACATTTATTGGTTCAATGATATTAGAATAAATCAACATTTGTTGATGAATTTTAAATATTTTTGGAATTTTCACACCAACAAAGTCTTTTTCATTATAAGTTTGATTCTTTAATCCTAAAGCTTTTGTTAATTTTTGATCAAAGGTGATATTTGAAATATCATCTACAAGTGTTATTTTTACCAATTCTTGATTTTGAAGATTTATTTCTTTAAATGGAGATGGATTAATTGTCATTAAATATCCTCGCAACTCTGATAAAGTAGTTAAGAATAATTCATCTTCAAAATAATGTTCGAATTTTGTCTTGATATCGTAATTTATAGTTATCCCAATTTGTTCAATGATATTATTTTCAGTAAATTTAGGTAATTTAATTTGACAATGGTCAGTTTTGCTAATGATTGATATGGTTTTTAATTCAAACTTAGATGCATGTTTGGTGTCAAGAAATGATATTTTAAATGGAACATGTGGACAAACTATCACTTAGTTTTCATATCTTTCCAAGAACACATCAACATCTGGATTATATGTAGAATTTAAAATTTCTAAGATTTTGTTTTGATTATCAATTTTCAAGTATTTAGTTTCTTCGCATGATTTTTTAAATTCGTATTGTACCCATGAATTACTGTAATACGGAAAATGATTATACACAAATGTAAAATCAATCAAAGCTACTTCCCACTTCCCATTCAAATAAATTGGGTTTTGAAATTCAACTTTAAAATTACTAGCATTATTATCAGGATAAATAAGAGGACAACTATTACTAGGTAAAATCATATAAAACTGGTTTTCCTTCATAATATTTATTTAATCAATTGGTTTTCAGATATCCAGCTAGGATGTTTATAACCATGCCATTTCACATAGTATTGTTTATATTTCCCGTCCGATTTAGTTTTTAAAATCTCTTGAATTCTGAAGATTGTGGGTGATGGAATGACTTGTAGTTCTGGTTCGTAGAATTTGCCACTGACTTGATCGTTTTCATTATCTGTAATAAAGTACATGACCGGATTTTGATTAGTATCTATTTTCGATATTTTAAAAACTTCATCACTCCAATTGTTATCAAAATTCTTGATGAATGGAGAAGCACTGATTTTACTTATTCTAACATGGTCTCCTACTTTATATTTCGGCTTTTTTGTTTTTGATTTATCTTGTTGTGATATCCAAGTATCAATATTATTTGTTGAATAAATATCAATTGGTCTCATTCCATTTATTCCTCTATGAGGTGAAAAATTGTAACTGTAAATTATTTTCGACAATACATTTATCCACGTTTTATTGCCTTGATATACAAAATATTTTTTCAAACGATCTCTTAAAGTACGATTGAATCTTTCCACGTGCGCTGCTTTATATTGTGAAAATACTGAGTAATGATTTATTCCTTTGATAATTTCTTTAACTTTGCTATTATAAAATTCTTTACCTAAATTTAAAATTAATTAAAATTATTTAATTTATAATTTTACCCAAATCTGTTTGTAAATTACGAGGCTGTCCGTCAGCAAATAATGTTTTTAATGCATCAGCCATTTCATTAGCTGATTTAGATTTTGTTGGGATAGCACGAGCGTATCTACTAAATACATCAATACATGTCAAAATATATTTGTATCCTTTATTAAGTTTTGAAAAAAGGAATCATTTCCATTAAATCCATTTGCCATAAATCATTAACACCAAATGTTTTATAAGATCTCGTGGGGAATCTTTTTAACATTGGTTTATTTAGACTGTAGGCTAATTGATTAGATAACCATTTTTGAGTTTCTTTCTTTGATTTATTTACTCTTTTTGCAAGTTTTCTACACCACCAAAACCA
Source organism: Schmidtea polychroa (assembly GCA_959609185.1). Taxonomy (NCBI): domain Eukaryota; kingdom Metazoa; phylum Platyhelminthes; order Tricladida; family Dugesiidae; genus Schmidtea; species Schmidtea polychroa. The sequence goes on along the minus strand of CAUHTR010004095.1, from coordinate 18,364 downwards.
TCTGGATCTTTCTGGTTTGTCCAAATCGTTTTGAGTTTTTTCTCTAATATTTTCTTCTTTGATTTGACCTTTTTGGAAAATGTTTCCTTCATTATTACAACATGATAATATATTTAAATCTAAATTATGTTTATCCGGTAATGAATTCTTAGCACCCATTATGATATTATATTTTAAGAATTTAATGACGAAATTGTGCTTATAGTCGATAATACAATTGGAATTAATGTACCTAAAAATCCGCCTTGTTGTTTATACATTATTTTTCTCATTAGATTTCGATTTTTTGTGTTAACTAATGATAAAAGAGATTTCTTATGTCTTTTTAATACAAACCTTTTAGCTTTACTAATATTTACATTACCACGAACTATGTTAATAATAGCTTCGAGTAAATCATCAATAACAAATGATGGAAAAGCTTGTAATATACTCGTCCTTTTATTATTTGGAGCCTTTAGCAAGGCGTTAAAATATGGTAAGCTACGTTGTAATTTCATTGTCAATGATGTATTTTATTAATTAATTTGTTTATAATTTAATCCAACTCTTCTTTTTCATTGATTTTTTAGTCTTATTTATAGTTTTTTCTTTCCGTTTAGTATTTCTTTTGTTTTCTTTCAGCTTTGTAACTTTTTCACGTTGAACTATAACTTTTTTAAATGACATTTTTAAATAATAATAATGTATTTCATTTTTGTTTATAAATCGTAACACCTTTTTCATTGAAAATATCTGTTCTAATCATCTGGACATTGTTGAGTAAAATCGAAAAATAAATACCCATGTGCTATCTTTGTTGCATCTTGGAAGGATTCAATTAAATATCTTCTATCATTAGGATAAGCCTGTCTTGCGAGAAAATCAATTATAGTTGCGTCTCGAGGATTTTTGAAAATAACTAAATATTGTACATTCAAATTACGCGTTCGATGACTTCCGCCTTGATGAAATAAATTTTGTGTTATAAAAATGACCGTTACTCCGATATGTCTACTGGTTTTTGTAAATAAATTATTAAAATCTTTCTCTTTATTTGCTTCCTGATATAAATCATCAATAATTATAGCATCACCTTGATGTAATCTAGATGACCAATTTTTATCAAATCCCTTCATTATATTCATTTTTAATTTACAAAACTGATCTTGTGTCATACCATGCTCGTCATCAGCTCCCTTATGCCAATATATTTTATTAAATTTTGATTTGAACATATTCGATTGTAATAATTTACAAACAAATAAAGTTTTTCCACTACCACTGGGACCTACAATTTGATAAACGGCATCATTTCTTAATTCCATCTTAATTAATCTCATTTCATTAATATTATTGTTTATATTTGTTTAAATTTATTATTATAAGTATATAAAAATTATTTAAATTTTATTACATGACTTCATTATTATTGAGCAACATTAATTATAAAGGTAAGTGTTTAGTCAAAAACATGAAATTCCCATTAGGTAAATCCCAACAAGTTGTGGATAGAAGTGTGAAGTATCCAATTATATTTTTCAAGTCGGGTAGATGTTGGATAATGGGATGCAAGCAACCTCTTAAATTAGTTGATTTGAAATATAAGATACAAGATTTACAAATTCAGTCCATTACAGTAACTGCTGATATCGGTAAATTTATAAATTTATACGAATTACAACATAAAGCTAAATGTATGTTTGAACCGGAAATATTTCCTGCCTTACGTCTTCAAAAGTATAATCCAGTTTGTGTTAATGTATTTTCAAGCGGGAAGGTTGTATTACTTGGAATAAAAACTCTAGACTATAATCACTATGTAGAGAACATTATCTCAGAAATTAAAATGTTAATCAATTAATTAATTTTGTTTGTATTGATTTTGTTTTTAGTAGTTAGAAAAATGTCAAAAGGTAAAGAATATATTTTTATTTATAATTAATAATCTTTATATCTAGTTTACTTATTTGAAGTAATTTTAAAGAAGTTTCAAGAATTATACCCAGGAATAAGAAATACCATAGATTATTGTGCACCAGAGTTACTTATAAATAAAATATTTCGTTTAACAGGTATTATTATAGAACAAATTTTAGAGTTGCACTACGATATGGTTCTAAGGTCTGACACTAGATGCATTGAAAATTGCATTGTTTGCAAAGATTCTATGAGATTGTCATGCCCCAATGGGTGTCCATGCTGTCACGACTTTAAAAGGGATCAATCAGTCCATATCTTATTAGCTGAAATGCGTAAAGCATACTACACAGATGTATTTAACTTGAAATAAAATGTTTTATATAATTTTTAAATTTTTTATCAATATCATTTGCCTTTTACGTTGTTATTGTGAAATAGTTAAAGTTTTTATTGTTGTGAACAATTTAGTTATTAAAAGGTTTTATTATTATTATTATTATTATTATTATTATTATTATTATTATTATTATTATTATTATTATTATTATTATTATTATTATTATTATTATTATTATTATTATTATTATTATTATTATTATTATTATTATTATTATTATTATTATTATTATTATTGTTATTATTATTATTATTATTATTATTATTATTATTATTATCATTATTATTATTATTATTATTATTATTATTATTATTATTATTATTATTATTATTATTATTATTATTATTATTATTATTATTATTATTATTATTATTATTATTATTATTATTATTATTATTATTATTATTATTATTATTATTATTATTATTATTATTATTATTATTATTATTATTATTATTATTATTATTATTATTATTATTATTATTATTATTATTATTATTATTATTATTATTATTATTATTATTATTATTATTATTATTATTATTATTATTATTATTATTATTATTATTATTATTTTGTTATTATTATTATTATTATTATTATTATTATTATTATTATTATCATTATTATTATTATTATTATTATTATTATTATTATTATTATTATTATTATTATTATTATTATTATTATTATTATTATTATTATTATTATTATTATTATTATTATTATTATTATTATTATTATTATTATTATTATTATTATTATTATTATTATTATTATTATTATTATTATTATTATTATTATTATTATTATTATTATTATTATTATTATTATTATTATTATTATTATTATTATTATTATTATTATTATTATTATTATTATTATTATTATTATTATCTGTGTGTGAATTATAAACGAGTGTTTATCACATTCATTGTCATCATTATAGTACTCGGGTTCAAAAATGTATGTATGACTTTTTCTTATATATGTTTATAATTCAATAAATATATATCTATAATAAAATTATACAGAATTATGTAACACCATACCACCCCGGTTACCCATAAAAATATTACGTAATACTATATATTTGGCTTGGTTTACACTCCTCACTACTCTAATGAAGAATAATTATTATATAAGAGGTCAAAGGTCAATTATTATGTAAGGGGTCAAAGGTTAATTATGATGGAAGAGGTCAAAGGTCAATTATTACATAAAAGGGGGTCAATTATGACGTAAATTTAAAAAACAATTATTACGTAATCAAAAATATAATTACGTCGTTTTATATGTGATTACGTAATTTTACAAAATTATGTGATATCATACCACCCCCTAGGGTACCATACAAATATTACGTAATACTGTATATTTGGCTTGGTTTATACTCCTCACTTCTCACTACTCATTACATTTACTCTTGCTCCTGTATCTAGTAAGCATTCCATTCTATAGCCCTGAATTTCAAGAGTTCTACTCGGTCTACCTTGCATTTTTGTCATAACTCAATTTCGTTCGTTTCCATTCATCTTTAGTGAAAATATTTTGCTCCTCTGATATTTCATTAATCCACCCAATTTCATTTCTCTCTAGTTTATCTTCTGCCTTTTTAATAAATTTATAAACTTTTTCATTTACTATTTTATTATTATATTCTGCTTCTTTAATTTCATTATACTCTTCTTGATTCTTAGGATTATTATTATTATTTATTAAAGATCGATCAGCATTAAAATAACTATAACATTTAAAATTATTTAAAGGAAACTTTAAAATTACAAATTTTATTACATAAAGGTTCTACATTATTATATATATATAAGGATTATTTACATTATTAAAATTATTATGACCAATATTTACATCAATATCAAAATTACCTAGTATATTGCTCCGATCATTGCCTCCCGTGTCGAAGCATGTACTTTTGGGTGCTGAATATCCTCATATTTGTCTTCTGCATCATTTGAATACTCAAGTGGCATCGTCTCATCATTAACTTCAATTGTTGCAATTGTTCTTCCTGGATTGTTGATCTTTTGTTGATAGCTTGTGGTTCGATGGGCATAATAATTATTGTTTATCATGTTTGAATTAGTTTGAAACTTCCTTCTTTCCAAATTTGTACAGCAGTCAATCTCCTTGTGTCCACGTAAGTGACATCTTTGGCATTGAATCGTTGAACATTCTCGCCTTCATTTGGCCTTCAACTCCGCATGCAAAACACGTCATTTTCTTTTTCATTTGGCATTCTCGACTAACATGACCAGTTTTCTTGCATGCCCAGCATTCCAATTGTCGGTTACTGACGTTTCGCTCTTTGAAATTATTATTTCCGTTTACCATTCCTCTTTGAACAACATCTCTGTAGCTTCTGTAGTTTTGAACAACCGGTGAAATCTTCACAACATTAATATGGCCCATAATTTTGTTTACCTTTTCTAATTTCTTTATTGTCGCTTTTATTTCTTCTGATGTTTTCAAATCTTTCATCTCGATCTCTTTTTTAACTTCTCGATCTCTTACACAGTTTGTAAGCAGGCATTTTTCTATTTCTTCTTCATCCCATTTGTGCTCTATTAATTTCTTTGTCATCTTTTTAATTTTCTCTATAAAAGTTTCGGCTGAATCTGATCCTTGTTAATAACTCAAAGATTCTTTTAGATCATCCATTAATGATGTCGGTTTCGAAAATGCACATCAAAGTTTCTCTTCCATAGTTTTTCCTTCAGCTGCTTCATAATCTTCCATTAGCGATCTGTCAAGTAATGTTGTAGTTAATATTACTTGCATCCTAATTGTTATTTTTGTCGCACCAAAAAAACTTTGACAATCCTTGATAAAATTTTCTAAATCATCGCCTTTGTGAAATTTCTCAGGTAATAGTCTGCTTATCAATAAATCCGTGGTCGTGGTCGCCATGTCAGACGCAATTAAATTCAAGTCTTCTTCAAGCATTTATTTTTATAACAACTTCAAAATTGTGCCGTTTACTAGAGTATTTAAACACCGAGGCGTGATAATTATTAATATTAATGTAATTACTGGTCATACATTTAATTGATTTAATTTAATTTAATATAATATAATATAATTTAATATATAATTTATATATAAAAATTTAACAGAAATAATTATCTCTACTAACTGATCTCACTTCTACCATTTTAACCATAATAATTTTATATAGAGATTTACTAACTCCTTACAACAGGTAATCAAATATTTTACCTTATCGTGCTGTCTCCAGCGTAACACACAATACAATGGTTTTCGACCGCTTGACACCCGAGTTTGTTTTACTGTATCAATGCACACACACACGTACTCGAACATCGAAAACTAGGTATATATACCGCCACATTTTGATCACAAGTAACACATTTTATGCAAAAAAATTATTTTGAATCAATCTACTCTGAAAAGCAATAGTAAGGATTATTGATTGTTTTATTATTATTGGTCTATATATGTTTTTACTTAATAATAACATGTGACATTCAGAGATTTAATACTAATTTTTAAACATTAACGAAATTTAAACGGGAACACCCCAGACTCAAAGTTCACAAACGAACACTTTGGTAGTCGATTAATTCCACAAAATTTAACGTTTAGAGACTCAAATTTATATTTCAAAGTTTAATATCACTAAAATTGCCGTTTGAATAAATTACCTTTTCATTATATAGTATTTGAATAACATCTATATTCCCGTAGTTATTAACATATTTCACAAATATTTAATATTTAACAACTCAAATTTGATATTGAAAGATTTGATACCACCAAAAATTGTCTATCAAATAAGTCACCTCACTCATATATAATTTGTATGTCATATATATTCACATAATTATTAATTATTTAGACCAGTGGTTCTTAACCTTTTTAGCTACCGGCACCCCTAAAATTTTCAAACAATATTCTCGCACCCCTTACTAGAAATTATTGAGTTATATAAATTAAAAACAAACATTATGCAAAACATATTTTTTATTAATTTTATGTGCGTAACAATTTTTTATAAATTTTAATTGTTAGCTGAAATAATCAATTATAAATTATCAAAGTTTTTATTAATGGCTTTTTTGTTGTTGCTTTTCCTCAATTATTTTTGAAAACCGGGAATCTTTTTTGAAATAGCTACACGCATATCATTACTAGCATTAAGTCTATTTCTAGCTTTTGTTTTTATATGTAGAAGTGACGAGAATCCCATCTCACACAAATATGTTGTGGCAAATGGAACAAGATGCTGAAGCGCTATTTTAGCTAATCGTGGATATGCCATTACTTGAGCACACCAGAAATTTTCCAAATTCTCTGCTTCAAATTCCATTTGATTAGGTCCATTTGTCCGTAGTTCAACAAGGTCATCTTTCAATAAATTACTGTCATCCATTGAGTCCAGATTATAAATAAATGGATCTAATATCCATTTTTCTGATATATCTATATCTCCAGTAACAAAATATCCCTCAAAAGATTCGATCAACTTTTGCAAATGATCTTTAATTTCGGTGGTAATATTGTTTCTTTCATCATCTGAAACAAGAACTTCTTCAAGCAAAGGAAAGTTAGCATAATTTATCTTGTCAACACGGTTAATCCAAATTGAAAGTTTTCGACTAAACGCAGTCAACTTCTCTTTCGCTGTTATAGTGTTCACTCCAAATCCTTGGATTGAAATATTTAATTCATTAAGGTGCGTGAATATGTCTGCCAAATACGCTAGCTGAATTATAGCATCTCTATTGCTGAATTCATTAGCTAAACTACTGCCTTGATTATTAAGAAACTGCATTATTTCACTTCGCAATTTGTACACACGATTTAGCATACGTCCACGCGATAGCCACCTTACTTCTGTTTGAAATAAAAGGACAGTATGCTCGGCGCCAAGTTCTTCGCATAAAGCACGGAAGAGACGATGATTTAAAGCTCGACCTCTGATAAAATTTACAACTTTGACTGAAGTGATTAATGTTTTCTTTAATTTTTCAGGCAATGTCCTTGTAGCTAGCGCATGTCGATGTAAAATACAATGGGTAATTGTAACGTGAGGCACTTCCTTTTTTACATACGCTACAAATCCAGAATTTTTGCCTAACATGGAAGGAGCTCCATCAGTACAAATTGATCCTATTTTGTTCATCGGTATCTCATATTGTAATAAAAAGTCTTTGACTTTATTAAATATATCAATTCCTTTTGTAGTCAATTCTAATGGTTCACAAAACAAAAATTCTTCAACAATTTCTTTTTCTTTTACATATCGTACAAACACCATCAGCTGAGAAAAATTTTCAACATCTGTAGATTCATCCAATTGAATACCCACTGGGACATTACTAGCTTTAATATCTTCAATTACTTGTTGTAAGATGTCTTTACTTATATCAGAAATTCTAGTACGGATTACGTCATTTGACAAAGGAATTTGTTGAAGCTTTTGTTGTGCTTCAGTACCCAACACTATTTTAGCCATTTCTAATGCACAAGGCTTTACAAGTTCTTCAGCTATTGTATGTGGTTTCTTCTTCTTGGCACAGATATATGCAACTTGATAAGACGCTTGCAACAGCGGCTTTTCGTGTGATATAAATCCAAAAGTTGTGATAGTTCCACTTTTATCAAATCGAACTCGTTTAGATTTCAAACTTTCAAAATCATGGCCAGCATCTACACCACAATGCTGTTTGGTAAAATGCTCATTTAATTTCGACGGCTTGAGATTGGCGTTTGAAAATTTATTGCAGCACAGAATACATTGTGGTCGCTGCGTTCCATCCTTCTCCGTTGTAAATGTAAAACCATAACGAACATAATCGTCATTTCAACATTGTTTCTTTGACATGGCGTAAACTAAATTAAATTTTTGAATAAAACGCTAAAAAAATATTAAACTTCTATCTATTATTGCTATATTTTAGCTTACCTTTTGGATTTGACTTTAATGTACCAAATTATATTCTAATAATTCGAATATAAATATTCAACTAAACTTGTAAAATTAACTTGTATTAATTATTTTATTATTAATATTTAACTTTTAATATTCAACACAAAAATTCAAACTTGTAATAGTCAACAAATTTCGACGAAATATAAAAATCACTATAGAAACTAGAAACGCATTTGAATTTTTGTAATTGTAGAAAAAATACAAAAATTAATTTGTTTCTATGGTTTATATTATACAAACATATTTAAAAAATGTTTAGGGAATAAAAAATTTACTAACCAAAATGAATTTTTAAGATTAGTTTTTTATTTTGCTAGCTACACGTGAATTTGTAAAATTACAATTTTGCACCCCCAAATATTCAAGCTTGCACCCCTAAGGGGTGCGTGCACCACCGGTTAAGAACCACTGATTTAGACCATGAATTAATCTATTTTTGAAGATGTAGCAAATATCATTAATTTTATCGATTAATATATTTTTTTAATTAATGATTTTCCATTTCTGAAATTGACCAATCGACGAGAAATAGCGAGTTGTGAATAAATGCTAAGTAATAAAATGAGTAATAATTAATAATAAAATCCATGATAGCAACCGAAAAGTATAAGACATACGATGAACATAGACATATGAAGGACAAAAAGAGACGTTAAATAAATAGACAAGCAACACAACAGTTAGAACAACTAAAATCAAAATTGGATGCAGGACTGGTTGAGATCGTGTCAAATGAGCTGGTTAACAGGATCAGTACGATTTCCATTTTTTCTTCTATTTTGGCATAAAGAGATAAGATAGTAGGTGGATGATAAGTGTATCGTCCTTACGACAGTTACCCGGATGGGGAAATCCGACCACCCTGATGAAAGCGTATAGTAGGATCAATCGCAAATGTTGGAGAGTTTCTGTCGAGTAAGTAATCATCACTTATGGGGAAATGAACTAACGCTAATGTTATACTTTTTTTGCCTGAGAGACTGGGATTGACTAAAAGGGTAAATAAAAATAAAAAATAAAAATAAAAATTGAAAAATGTGCACTAAAATATTAAAAATTTAGCTATCCGAGAGCAGCTACGGATTTGAAGAAACCATTTTTGGACTTAAAATCAGAGATTAAAAGAGAGGTACTCATTGATATGAAAGGTTTCCCTAGCAAGTGATGAGGCACCTGAGTACAGCGGCTAACCATCGGACTGTAGTGTCCAGGATGTTATCAGCCAAGGGACTGATGATGCTGGATCACCCAATACAAAAACCAGGATACCCACACCGAGTATTGGGCGCACTTTATGATTTGCTAGCGGGACTTGATACAAAACCCGGAATGGTAGCGGGCGATAGAGACCTAGTTACCCACACCGAGTATCAAGGAGCCCAGTGAAACGGTTGTGAGATGCGAGTCAACCGTTAAAGGACTCATACTCAACAGGCAACCAAGATTGGACCAGTTGTGAGGTAGAATGCCGAAAGTCAACTGCATATCCAATTTCGTTTTATCTTCATTAGTCGTGAGGTCAGGTTCACCACTTTTTGGGGAGCAGGATAGAAAGTCGATTAGGCATTTTCTTTGTTTTTTAAATCCTGATTGGTACAAAACCCGGATACCACACCGAGTACTAGGAGGGATGTTTTTATTTCTGAATGATTATTGCTAGTAGGGGTCGGTACAAAACATGGACGCCCACACTGAGTACTGATAGGCCCAGTGAAACGGCGATGAGATTAGAGTTACCGGTATTAGACTTTTTTCAATAAGCGGCTAACTAATTGATTCTGACTTCATCGCTGATTTGAAGAATTCTAATGTCTGCAACTCCTATCGTCATAAAAAATTTAAACACTTCTCTCCGATACTATTCTCCTTCTTTTGTGCATGTGTTATTTATTTGAGGTAATCACTATAACGCTTTTTGTATTCTGATGTGATTGTTGTGTTATTGTCGAAAAATTTTGTTGAGTCTTTTTCGCTGAATCTGATGTGCTTCTAATTTGTCTGTGTTTCTGTTCGTTCTTGTGTTTTGTATTTTGGGTGATTGTTTTGAGGGTTTTGGTTGTGGTGATCGATAAATGTGGGTGCTTTGTTTTCGTGATATGGTTTTAATCTGCGTATGTTTATTTTGATTTGTTTATTGTCTTTTAAAATTGTGCCGACGTTTTTGTACATATTTAACAGTTTGTATGGGCCTTCGTACTTTGTTTCAAATCCGCTAGTGAAAGGTTTCTTTACTAAGACCATGTCTATTATTAGTTCTGTTTGGTTTTGAGTTTGTTGAGTGTTTTTGTTTTTTAGAATGCTTTTTTGTTTGGGTATTGGTGATTCTTTATCGATTGTTTTCATCTTTTAAGTTTGGTAGGTTTGTATTGTGTCCAAAAACTGATTGGCTAGGACTTTTATTGTTTAAGCTTTAAGGATTGTTTCGAAATCCTATTAGTATTTCTGGCAATTTTTCTAATCAGTTGTTGATGTTATTCGTTTTTGGTCTGATTGCTTGTTTCATTGATCGGTGTAATCTCTCCACTTTTCCATTTGATTATGAGTTGTATGCTGTTGTTCTGATTTTGTTGATGTTATATTTGTTGCAAAGTCTTTTGAAAATGTCGGATTCGAACTGTTTACCCTGATCGCTGATTATTGTTTTTTGGCAGTCACACCGTGCGAACCAGTTTAGTTCTAATTTACTACATATTTTGCTGCTGATATTTCCTTTATGGGTATGGCTTCGAACCAATTTGTTTTTCAGTCTATTATAGTTAATAAATACTTGTGTTTATTATTTGGTGGTAGAGGACCGACTATGTCGATATGTATCGTTTCGAATCGTTCAGAACTTTGGAATTCCATTATTGTTGTTTTGAATTGTTTTGTTGTTATTTTATTCTTTTGACACTGTGGGCAATTTATTACGAACGTTTTTACGCCCCTTCTCATATAAGGCCAAACAACTTTGGTATGCAGAAGTTCGTATGTGGCTTTGTTTCCCGGATGGTAGATGTTGTGATATTTCTGGAGGTATTGTCGTTTGAAGTGTCGTACTATATGCCGTCTATTTCTTCGAATTGGAGTGAATTCAACCTTGTAATTTCGATTATTGTTTCTTTTTGTTTAGTTTTTAAATTTTCTAACTCTATGATGGGTGGTATGTTAAGTGCATCGATGTCGGTTTATAACAAGAAACGATTATGCCATGAATTTTATTTGTTTACAATCTAATTTCGCTGAAGAAAACATTATTTTTATAGATGAAGTTGGCTTCAATGTTGCTATGAGGTCAGCTAGGGCAAGATCTGCTATAGGCCATCCAGCTATTATTTTACGATCAAGAAACATTTCTGTTTGTTGTGGAATGAATAATAATAGAATTTGAATTTATAAAAGTTAGTCTGTTGCTTATAACTCGAAATCCTTTAAAGAATTCATAAGGGATCTTATATTAATAACAAGAAATTTAAATATGGGAACATGTGTTTTTATAATAGATAATGTGGCATTTCATAAATGCTCAAATATAAGGGCATTAGTCGAGAAAACTGGGTTTTCTTTGAGGTTTTTGCCACCATATACATCTTTTCTAAATCCAACTAAAAATATGTTTTTGTTCGGGTTCAGTAGGAATCATGGAAAAGAGAAAAATATTGAAATAGGAATTTTGATAGTAAATTATAAATAGCAATTAACCGCTTACCGGCCTATTTTCTTTTCATGTTTATGGTTAAAAACTATTTTTTTTAAATCATAAATTAATAGTATATAATCAAAATACAACATAAAAATTAAAAAAGGTTTAGGTTGGAGAGCCATGTTCGAAAATCATAAAAAACTGTAGAGCCGCAAAATGCAAACTTAAATTTAAATTTTATTATCATAATTAATAACTAAAGCATTTGTTTTAAATTCTTATCTTTCAATAAATTTATTAAATAAAAAAAATTCAATATTTCATTTAACGCATTTAAAAATTACTTCAAAAACATGCGCACGAAAAACTAAAAATTATATTAAAATTGTATAATATAATACAAAATTGAAAAAACTTCAGTTACAACTTAATAATTTATTGAGCCACAAAAAAATGTCAAAGAGCCGCAGTTTTTAGTAAACTACAAAAAGTAAGTAAACTACAAGTCCGATTTGCTGAAATTTCGACAGCAGCCGTCTAAATTTTTCTAGCGATAGTGGGGCCACATGACGGTGAGGTACCTATTTATCGAACCACCCTAGGTACTAGATATATACGACTAGGTACTTATCAGATCACCCTCATATATAAAAAAGTCGTGGACCATATCTTACCAGTGAATGGTTTTCAAAGAGTACTTGTTATAAGATGGTATGTGTAAATTATTTAGTAAAAAATACGTAAACTTTGTATACATAGATATATTATTACAAATACATAAAAATAAAATAAAATTATTTAAATTGAAAAATACTTAAAAATATTGTATAATAATTGAAAAGTTAAATATCAGAACTCTGCTTCAGTCCATTTACAATATATAAACTTCTGAAAAGAAAAAAAATCGATAGCATACATAACCGATAAAAAATAATATAAAATAAAGAATATTTTAAAACACTTACCTATAGTACTGTATGATAAACTGGAAACACGGAGTGCACAAAGTGACGTTGCAAGGTCTACACATGTTTGTTGGTAGTTTTCTAATTTTTTGACCCTCTGAGTCGATTTTCTTTGAACATATATGATACCATCTTCTAAGATTTGACTGGTTGGCGGTAGATGGTATTGGTTCAATGAAGTGCCTTTCGGTCAAAGGTCGAGGATAAATAGCAGCAGGTGGTCTTCCACGAGAGGTAGAACTCAATAAGGGAAAATATTTGTTTTTTATTACATCTAAACGATATTACATGTGGGTTGATAGTCAACGACAACTCTTGGTTTATTTTTTGCTATGTTTCTAGAAATTGTTTCTACTGAGTCGTTGGTGTGCACTGTTGATAATAAGGTGACATCTTTTCTATCTTTCCACATCAAAGCTAGCATTTTCCCTTTTCTATATGCAAGAGTTTTACCACTCGCTATTTTCTTGTTTTGATGTTAGGAGGCATCCCTTTCCACTTTTTTTAAACCGTGCCATACATGTCGGTTGATCTAGTCACTAAAATTCCCGCCAATTTTAGAGATGTATAATAATTGTCTGTGGTAAGACAGTATCCCTTATCCAACAAAGGTTTCATCAGAGTCAATACCACTTTCTCTGTTACTGGTTGGTCCCGAAAATCACTATCGTAAGGAGTGTCTTTGCCTGTATATATCATTGTTTTCCAACCTGGCTTTATGTTTTCAGGTGTTGCAAGTGGTACAAGTGGCTCATTGATCTCGCTTTCCGAAGATGTAGAAGATGTTGAATTTTCAATACCAGTTTCATACTCGCTCGATGAATCCGTTTTATATATCAATAAAATATTTTTTTAAATAACAAAAATTACACTCAGAAAACAGTTTAGAAAAAAAATAGTTCAAAATGCACATACACAGAAACAGAAAAATAAAATAGTTAAAGTACATACACAATCTTATACAAAAAAAACAGTTTGAGAAACACGAAAAGTCCGAAGAACGAAATTCAAAAGCGATGCAATCGCGCGTGTGGTTGCTGGACAATTGATATTTTAGAAAAAATGAAAAAGAAAAAATACGAATCTGGGGTTATATGTGAAATTTACATTTATAAAAAAATTATTTTTCAAGGTAACAGATGAACCATCTTTGAGACAAGCAGTTATTGGCAAAATCAAAGCGTTTTGATGGGCAAACTCAACTGCACATTCTTCTTTATCAAAAATTCTTTTAATTCTTTTCGGGGCGGAATCATTTTAGGGATGTAAATTAAAAGAAATAAAATTAAAAATAAAAAAAACAGCTCATTAGGACTCGAACTCGGGGGCTAGATAAGTACAAGAGATCCAAAAAATGATCCAAGAAGCACGTTTTGAACATAAATTAAATGTCACGAATGTAGGAAATTCGAACATATGATGACGTCATGTCCTCAGAATGAGAATGGTAACACAGGTCAGTTCAATAAAAATACCGATAGGGGTAACGTGAACAAGCCTATGACTAGATTTATGTTTAACCAGGATCAAGGGTTAACTTATTTGTAACAACTGGAAATTGAAATCCAGGAGGAAAAGAATAGGTTGGCTAGATTGACCGACCAAGAAAGCACCATCTTTATGGTACAAGTTGGAAGAGACGAAGTAAAATCTTTTAGAAAAAGGACTCCGTTAGAGAGGACCTAGAACAAAACGGAATCAGAGAATAGTACCGATAATCAACCTAGTATGACCACCATACTGAACGAGTTCGACATAACATTGCCAGGGAAAGAAAAGGTAAAAGAAGGGTCAGATACCATAACAAAATGTTTGAAACTGGTGGATTCGAAATATGAGTACCAGCAGACGCTGGCCAGACAATTAGAAAAATTGTGAGAAACAGAAATTAAAATTCATGAAATCGATACAGTAGTGAAACTGATATCGCAGGTCGAAAATAATCCAAAGTATCATAACGACGTATACAAATTCCTAAGAAAGTTAGGAAAAATCATGGAGCATGAGTGGGATATACAAGATGCCCAACTGAATATAAAACTCCGTTAAGACAAAGATTTTAATCTCGATATAAATGTAAGATGTCTAGCCGATAAATTAACAGAAACATTGAAAAGTATAAAGCATCAAGGATATGACTTATACTTATGCGGAATAAAATTAGAAACAAACCAAACACTTCTACAGAACGGGATACTCCCAGGTAGAGTGACGAAACTTACCGCAAAACGGGCTCCAAGGCCAGTAGCGGTGATGAATCAAGACAGTGTATTCTTGATTACTCGGATGAAAATTGAGAGATTGAAGGAAACTCAACAATTAACCCAGCGACTAGAGTTAGACTTACAAAAATCTCCTCGAGACGGAGCAACCATAAAGGAAATACTAGACTGGATGTTAGTATTACGAATACCAGTAGATTCGTTGGAAGCAGTAATTCCACTTATACTACCAGTAGCAAAAGAAACAAGCCCATTTCAGACGCAAATTGAAGCTCTGATGAGGAGAAATGGGAAAGCAATCCGAAGTCAGCCTGACAGGCAAGGCAACATTAATCTAGATGTACGAATGGTTGGAAAAGAACCGGTAACAATTTTTATAACTGTTATGTTAAAGTCAAAATATTGAGGAGAGCTGTGATTGCCACCGATCAAACAACATGTATATTCCTGATAATGATCCACGGTAGGCAGGTAGATGATGATGAATACCTAGTAGATGTAGGTTGTCTACCGATGGAAACAACTACGGTAATGGTCATTCCGGTAACGCCACCAGAGTCTCAATGGTTGTTAATGCGACAACCCGATACAGAAAATGAAATTGTGGAGGAGATCGAGGAAATAAGGTTATAGGAGATTAATCCCTGTCAATCTGTGCATATTGATGAAAAGATTATTTCTTAAAGTACGTCAGATTAAACCCAGAAGAAACAAACGTGGGAGTAACCACGTCACAATCCGTAGTAAATCCAGAGACCGATTAACCTCCGGCGAAATTAAGAAACGATGGACGAGGACGTCGTAGAAAAGATCAAATAAAAACCCCCGCCAAAGAAGCAGTAAACCCTGAAACACTTCGGAAAGTTAAGTTAAAAACATTAGCATGGATAGCCCAAGAGGTGGATGAGCAAGCAGAAGAAGAGAAGACACCAGGGAAGTCATTACTGTGGCAAAGAGTACAACATATAATTGGGATTATCAAGTCCGAATGGAGAATTCCAAAAATCAAAGGAATTGAAGTGAATAAGGTTAACAACAGAAGTCAGGAAGACAATAGATAAAGTAGCAAAAGACGTCTCGACAGGAGATATTTAGGATGTCATAGAACTATTCATGCAGCAAGGAATTAACAAGAAAAAAAGTGGTAACACTGTTAATTCAAAATGCCATAGCCCGAGCACGGGACGGTAAATAGATCATATAGATCGAAGAGTAGATCAAATAGTAGAAATGGTAGATTATTATCTCGACGTGTGGATGACAGCAAACAAATTTTGGGAAAAAGAAATACTCCCAAAACCCATTATGAATTCGTGGAAAAAGCCATACATAATGGTAATTAAGAACCAGGGAACATGACAAGCATGATCCTGATGTTTTTAGTAATGATGGGCATATTGAAACAAACTAACTCACTGACAGCGTTTGACTACAATCATCCCAAACTTTCTAGGATATATTCGCTAGTAGATGCAATTGAGTGCAAAGAGGCGTATCCGGAAAAAGTTCATCAAGGGGAAAAAGGTGGAATATTACGTCTACCAAGAGAGGGAGTTTTATAGAACCACGATTTTCATTGTAGAAATAACAGTAATACACTTCACATCACGCATAACACAGAACTAAATTACGTACTGAATTACTAAACTGAATTTCCATGCTTGCAAATCATTGCTCAATCTCCGCCGTTTCCCAGTGTTTAGTGAGATTACTGCTATATATTATTCATAGCACTGCAACTAATCCAAAGAAAAGAAATGATATTGCAGAAACAAATAATTCCAATTCTATTAATTCATTATCTAATGTTTTTTATAGAAATTGCGAGATGCCTCAATCCAGGACATGTGCCAAGACCTTATCTGATGGATTGGAACGACAATCCGATTGGGAATGGAAAATCCAGCCTTATGATACGATGAACTCTTTCTGTCCAGCAAGAACTATATCCTTGAAACACAATAATGAAATACAGAACAATAAAGGACTGTATACCAGGACCTTATCCGATCCGAACAAATCCTTTTGCCCTGCCAGAAGAATTTACATTCAAGATAATACTGAGGTCTCAGATCTTAATAGACCATACACCAAGACATCATCAGATCCGATGAAATCTTACTGTCCAGCTCGAAAATTATTTATGAGAGCTAATAACGGTAATTCTAATAAGAATTTATACTATTATTTTAACAGATAAAACTATTAATTATAAGAATAACGATTATAATAAAAAAAATTCTAATTCCTTTAAAAATTCTAAAATTGATAATTATAAACCTGATTATAAACCTGATTATAAACCTGATTATAAACCTTTAGATTCTAAGAATGCCATTAATTATAATGTAAAAACTTTAAATTATAAGTATGATGATAAAGAAAATTTTAATTCCCTTAAAAATTCTAATAGCATAAATAACAATAAAACTAAACCTTATAATTCTGATTCTAATAACAAATTTTCTGATCCTAAACCTTATTTTAATAATTATCCCGAATCAATTAATTCTAAAGTAACTATAAATAATGATAATAATATATTCAATAACTTTTAACAATATATTTAATTATAACTCTATTAATAAGAGTTAAATCCATCTTTAAATCCATCTTTAAATTTAGTAAATTCAGTAAAAGTCTTGAAATCAACAATATATATATATATATTTGATCAAAAGGATTTATAAAATAATAAGTTTTTAATTTTTTACAAAAACCGCCACTCCAATTATTAAAACAACCAGATATCTAACTCTTCCCTTCTTAAGACTTTTTCCACTTCTTCAGTCACTCGATTCTTCTTTCTTTCGTTTCTTCTTGTGAATGTAGTTCGACTCGATGAGGTGATAGAAATCTGACGATTTTATATGGGCTATCGTATCGCATACCATCCTTGTGCCTGTTCTGGGGTTCTTTACGTACGAGTACCTCCTCATCCACCTCGAAAAAACAAGTGCCCCTCTTTGTCTTATCCATAGCTCTCATAGTGTCTGCGGCTTTACTCGAGTCTTTATCTCGCGTCTTCGGTTCTTTCGCTTCTTGATATCTCGGCTTGTTTCAGGTTAGAGTGTAGGTTAACACTCCATCCATAAATTATCTCAAATGGTGATAAACCTGTAGCACTTTGTCGACTGCTATTTATAGTGAACTCTATTCTGGGTAGAAGTTCGTACCAGTTTCTTTCTTCACATCCACCTGCCAATGTTGCTGTAATAAGATCTCTTATCGTTCGTATGACTCGTTCGGCTAAACCATTTGATTGGTGTTGGTAAGGTGAGC
>CAUHTR010004094.1:0-39890 GCA_959609185.1 Schmidtea polychroa | reverse complement strand
TTATATTCCTACACCCTTAAATCTAAAAATGTTTGTGATAAACATACAGAAGAAATGATAACAAAATGTTGATCTGGTCAATACTTGCCCACATTTACATCCTTTTCAAAAAAAAGAAAAAAAAAAAATTCAAAAACCTCAAAAGAGTTTCAAATACAATACAATATGAAAATTGAATTACTATTTCCCAAAGGATTCAAACATCCAAGGAAACTAGAAGACATTTCCAGAATTTGAAAAAAATTAAATAATCTTAAAATTAATATTTATGAACGCAGTGTCTAAAGGAAACATGTAATAGCAGAGAAATTATTCCAATTTACATTTCTGATAGTGGAACCGATTAACCCTAGAGAAAAGTATAACTTTTAATCTTGGAACAACAAAATAATTCAACATTAGTTTTAATAAAAAAACTTGCAGCTTTTTACATCACCAGAGATCAAACTAGTGGAGGAGGAACATGTAAAAGATGTCATTCATTATTAACAACTAAAAATCTAGATTAAACATACAATTTTGTGAAAAGATGAACAGCTTTAATTAACATGCTAAAGATCCAAGTGCATTTCAAAACTTGTCAAATTTACTACAAACAGTAGGAGTGATTTAGGGAGACTTTGAATCTATAAATCGTAAACAATATTTGGGGTTAATCAATATTTAAAAATAATAGAAAAAACTAAACTCACGGATTCATGGAAACTCCTCAGGAGAGAAGATGAACCATGAGAGGATGAAAGCCCTTTATAAAGAAAAAGAAACAAACCAAATAGTGTTAAAAAAAAACTAAACAATTACCATCTGCTTATAAATTATTATTAAAAGCATATCCTGAACTCATAGAATCTAGAGAAATATACACTTTTAGGAGGTACCCAGAAGAAGTCTTGGATACTTTACTAAAAGTATAAATGATCGTAGAACACGAAATATTTAAAGTATTAAAAACAAAATATGAATAAATTTTTCAACAGACCAATTGGAAGGCAATATAATAATGCTTCAAATTGTTGGATGTGTAAACAACCATTGAGGTTCTTCAGATACAGAGTCTTTACAAATAGAAATCTTTGAATAAGAATCTCCAAATAATGAAACTTTGAAGAAGAAGAAACAAAGAATGTTTATGTGAAAGAATGCAACCTTTATTTGATAAAAACATAAAAAGTCCCCGATTCAATGATCATTTAAAAAAGAGAAAATAATTATCGAGGAGCAGCTTCATAAAAAGCAATCTTAATTGTCATACTCCTAAATTGTACTGTTATATTTCAGATCTTTTTGTTATGACTACATCTAGTTATTAAACATTAGCAGCAAATGCCCTAAAAACTCTGTCAAAGTATAGGACTTAACAAAAGGAACAAAATATAAATCAGTTGGAATATGGAAATTAAAATTTAGACTCGTTTAAACTTATCTCCAATGTCTCTAGATGGAATAGCTAAAACAATGAAACAGAAGATTTTAAAATCACTGAGATTTCTTGGAAAAAATAATATTCCGTCTAGAAGAATATTCTACATGTTTAGCAAAAAGGAATATATCCTTATGACTCTGTTGACTCGTTTGAAAGATCTATAATGTAACAAGTCTTCCTAGCCAAGAAGATTTCTCTTCACAAAACTTCAAAAATATCATATTACAAATCAAGAAATATCTCGAGCAAATAAACTGTGGGAATTATCAAGTGTAAACTTTAGGAGAATATACAAGTTAGTATGTATTTACCTTGGATTTTATATTCTAGCAGATTGCTTTGAAGAATTTATCCCCCCCCAAAGTCTTTTGTTCTAAACCTTACAAATTATATAACAAGACCCTCTTTAGCTTGGGATAGTTATTATATACCATTTGGACTTCAAATATAGAGAAGTGATAAAATTATAGATCTTTTAACAACCTCGATATGTTTAACAAAATTAAAACAAAC
Source organism: Schmidtea polychroa (assembly GCA_959609185.1). Lineage (NCBI taxonomy): Eukaryota > Metazoa > Platyhelminthes > Tricladida > Dugesiidae > Schmidtea > Schmidtea polychroa. The sequence continues at coordinate 37,954 of CAUHTR010004094.1, read as the reverse complement.
ATTAGAGGAGGAGTCTCTTCAGTAATGGGAATAGAGAAATAAAGCTAGAAATGACAATAACTACTAGCAGAAGACTCTCTAAACACCCTAATGTCCATATATAAAATTACAATGAGGAATTAAAAGAATTATTAGAAACATGAAAAATCCTATATTTATCTACTTTATAAAGATGCAACAGCTTTATATTCAGGAATTATGACTCAATATTTACCAATGGGTAACTTTCATGAATATATCCTCAGAAAATACCCTGAAAGAATCCTTAAAAGACCTTATAAAAGAAATACTTTAAACACCTAAAGATTCTCCAATAGGTTACTTTTGTAGAATGTGACTTATTATACCAGCTGATATAAAATCAGGAACCAGATATTTCCCTTTAGCTCCTGTAAGAAGAAAGATAATGTTAACGAACTTCTGAATGGCAAATCTCACAAGATAAACCTCCAACAATGAAACTTCTTTGTGATCAAACAGATCGAGGTTTTATCTCTGTCACTATAGATCCTCCAATTTTATCTTTCACGAGGTATGATATTAAAAAAGTTCATAGTGTCATAGATTTAAACAAGCTCCATTCATGAAAGCTTTTATCGAGGAGAACATTAGGTGCCGAAACATTGCAAAAAGAGAAGAACCTTTTTAAAGATAATAATTTATAACTTTAAACAATTCAGTCTTTGGGAAAACAATGGAGAAATGTTGATAAATATACTCATATTGAACTTTTAACTAATACTACCAAAGATATTAGCGCTATAATCGTATGCTAGGAAAGCCTAATTTAAAAACGCACAAGTATTTTCTGAAACTCTACTGCAATAGAACTAAAGAATTGAGAAAACATACAATAAACAATATTATAGGGTTTACAATTTAGAACTTTCAAAATTACAAATGTATGAAACATATTATAACATCTACAACCTATATATGGTTCTAATATATCAATGCATGCAATGGATACAGATTCCAATGTTTTTAACAATAAGAACTCATGATTTACAAAGAGATATAGCCGAAAATCCTATACTTTCAAATTTAATAAAATTCATCTGAGAGAATTATTTTCGTTTAAAGATGAAAAACCTTTTACTCCTATAGAAAATGGAATATTTATTCGTGCTAAACAATATTCATACGAAACATTTAGAAAACCCTGAATTTATAACTAGATCATTTATATTTAAAACTCCAGAAACAGAGGAAACCATTACACATAGATATCCTATATTTCCTAAAGGACCAGAGGGACAAGAAGAAAAACCTGTAAAGGATAACAGATGTAAAGGAATACAGAAATCAGTTGCAAAGAATCTTTCTCATCAAGATTATATAGATACATTGAATCCAAATCATAAAGATAAAATTGATGAAAATACATCAACTTAAAAGTGAAAACCATGATATTCACTTGATAGAATCTCAAAAAGTATCATTATCAAATTATGATGATAAAAGATTCATCCTAAGTGATTTAAAGACAACTCTACCTATTGGAAATAATTTAATACCGATAATAAAAAATCTAGAAAAGTTGAATAAGTTATATGATACAAATATTACCGATCTTGATATTTATAATGTTGAAATTATTTATCCCGAGAGAGAAATCGAGAAGCCTTTATATTCTCAAGTTTTTAATCCTATATGTTTAGAACTTAAATATTTTTAATACTGATTCTGAATATATAAAAGGTCTAAGTGATAAAGGATTTAAAGATCATAAATTAATGATTCATAGGTTGGCTTTCAACCATAACTGAAACCAACGATATTTAATTTTTTAATAATAAAATGTCGACAATTAATTTAAGCAACTATAGCAACCTGATCTACTTTTTTATATATTTATAATTTTAAGAATCCTTTAACCATTTCTCTCGTTTAATTTTTTTATTAGTTATAACATTAGCACTTTTCAATCTATTAATATTATTTTTAATATCTTGTATTATTTGATTTGATTTCATTATTTCATCATCAGTTAAGATTCCATCTTCCAAAGCTTTTAATTGAAATAAAAATAATTTAGAGATTCCTAATTCTATTGATAAACAAACTTCACGATATAAACTTTTCTTTTTAGAAGTATAAGATAATGAAACTATTTCAGTCAAGAAACCATCAGCTACAGAAATACTTCCAAGTATTACAGGTGCTATTGTTAAAACTGGTAAAGTTATAGGTAAAATAACTGTTAATATTGCAGATGTAAATCCTAAAGAATAACCTATAACTTTTAAAACTGTATTCCCTTTATTCCATCTATTTTTAATTTTTTTATAATGCTTTAATAAATCTTTTAAATGTAAGGTTTCTGATTTGAATTCTTTTACTCTCATAATTTCAAGTTCTGTGGGAGCCGAGGCCTTGGAAGAATAATATCCTGATGATCTCAATTCTGGAGGGAGCTCTGGATAAATTTTTTCTTCTCTTACTTCTTCCATCTTTTGGACTTTGTCCATTTTATTAATTAAAAAAATAAGACTTTATTCTTCTGAGCACCATCTGGCACCAATACTCGGATATCAAAAGAAACTCTTGTTGAGAGAATATCTTTATACAATTCCATCAATGCTTTACGAACTTCATTAGCATCAACCTTTTTTTCATAAAATATTAAATCTATATATTGTACAAGTGAACTAGAAAAATGAATATTCTTACTTTTAACTTTATGTGGTCCATGTGAATGAATATTAACATACCAATCTCCGTGTGATAAATCATAACTAGTCATTATAACATCACCCTTTTCAAGCTTACTATTATAATCACATTTCACAAACCATTTCATTCTTTCATTATCATCATCAAATAAAAGGAAATAAGGATCAATAATCTTTACAATCATAAAAACACTCCAGGATTTACTATTTGTTGTTATAAAATTTGGTTCTATAAAATGTTTATATGTATGGGGTAATAATGTTTTATTCTGTTCTAATTCAGCAGCTCTTTTTCTAATACTATGTGTAGTGTTAATGTGTGTTCCATGAGATTCTAAATTTGAAATTCTTTTATTAAATGATGTAATCATCTCATTTATTATATTATATATTGTATTAAATTTAGTATTCATAATTTGTTTATCTTTAGAGTTTAATATGGTAGTATTTAACTTTACAACTTGTTCAGTTAACAGACTTTGTAACTTGTCAAATTTATCATTAAATCGTTGTTCGATATTATTAAGCTTTGATTCCATTGAATCCATTTTTGTTGTTAATGAACTTTCAATTCTTGTTGTTGTTAAATCAGTATAATTTTTAACACCATCAACATATTTTTTATTAACTGCATCAGCTTCATCAGTTGGTAAAGATAAATCTTTTATCTTGTGTCCATTTAAAATTAAATCACCCTTCATTGAATCACCTCTTTCATTAATATATTTATTTTCTGTTAAAGTTAATATTTCTTCTGTATTAAACCCTGTTTTTATTGTTCCACCACCTCTATTACATGGAATATAAGAACTCATTTATTAATAATTTAAAATGACATATAGGGCTTCACGTGGAACTTCGTGTGAAACTCTGTATTCAAACCTGTTTCAAATGTAAATACATTGAAATCTCTTCTCCATTAAAATCAATCAATTCTCCTTCTTGGTTAAGAATTTTAAAATTAATATCCATTATATATTTTCTACATAAAGGTAAATAATTTGGAGGATTCATTCTTTCAACTATTTTATATCCCATAGGAACTGTGTTTGAGGGAAAGGAATATAAAACATTTGTTTGTTTACCATTATTATAAGAACCTGTTATACAATCGCAATGAATATTTATTGTGTTTGTATTTATTATTTTTATAATATTTTCTGATGTTATATTCTCAACTACAGGTGTGATATAATGGTTTCGTGTAAATCCTAAAATTGTTCTAAAGAAACTATTATTTTGAAAATGAATTCCTATATTCTCTAAAGTCATTATACATTTTGAAGTTGGTAAATCCATTTTAATTTTAATGACTCCATTTGTTTTTTTAGAAAGTATATTATTTAAATCTTTTATCTCATAAGCTCCGGGTTCGATTGTTATTATAATCTTATCTGTAGATTTTGGGCTTATATAATAAAATATGTTATTATCTTTAGTTATATTAAAAATAGTATTATAAGCACAAAACCATAATAGTCCTAATTCATAATTTAAATTTTGATCTAATTTAATTGAATCTTGAAAGTTTATAGTAAAGTCTGATTCTTTTGAATTTATAGATAAAGTTCTTGAATATTTATCTGACATTATGTTTACCATTTTTTTAAATTATCTTCCGGAAGGTTGCGAAGCTCCATTTTCATAGTAGAGATTTTAAATCATTATAAATTTCTTGGATTAAGGAAGTGAAACCTTCTCCTTTGGATTTATTCAATCTATACAAAACATATAAGCTTAAAATACCACATATTTTAGTATTATTAGGTTGAACTTGTAAAGAATTAAAAGTGTAGTCCGAGAGATAGTCTTCAACTTCTTTAGTGGGTTTAATCCCAAAAGAATCAAAGTAGATAGATTTATTATATATACAAACCCAATGAGATCCTTTTTCATTTGAATTTTGATAATTTATAATGATATTCTTTGGAGTGTCTTCTTTCAGACTCGACAATTCATCATTCATTAATATTTTTATTTTTAAATTTAAATAATCTGCATAATCTTTTAAATCAAAATTTGTTTTTGTATTTATTCCAAATGTTTTTAAAAAATCTAATATTGAAGGAGTCATTTTATATTTTATAACTTCGTATTTATAACTTCGTATACTTATTAAATTTATCTTTTGAAATTATTCCTTGTTTTAATAATTCTTTAGAAATCTTTAAAATATCAGAATCTAAATTATTATGTCCTGCTTTTTTAGCTGCTAATAGTTTTCTTAATTCAATAAAAAGATTGATTGGGTTTATCTCCTTGCCCTGACCCTCGCCCTTTCCCTCTCCCTGACCCTGGCCCTGACCTTCTGTAACAATATAACCCCTTTCATTTTTATTTAAATATTTCTTTAAATCTTGAATATGTTTTGATTTAGAACTACCACGCACTAATCTTATTAAATTTAAATATTTTTCAATTTCCAGAAGATTATCTGAAGGATATCCACAAAGTAATCTATAAAAATCATCTGTAAATTCAAAGTCTAAATATTCATTATTATAAACATTTTGTGAATGAATATGTGATTTATTTTCTGAAGTTGTATACAAAGTAAAGTTTTTGTTTATTAATTGTTATTATTTGATATCCTTCAGAATTAATATGAAATGTGGGTTTAATTGAATTACTTAAACCCTCTCTAATTTTAGGATCAATTTTAAGAGGTTTTGTTTTTAAAAACATTTCTTCTTCTTTCACATCAGAGGTTCTTCTACGTTTTCTTTGATTTCTTTCTTCTTTATCCTTTTCTTCTTTATCTTTTTCCTTCCACTCTAATTCTTTTGTTGTTTTTTATCAAACTCTAACTCTTTAGGTTTTAATCCCTCTATAGCTTTAATTGTTGGCTCTTGTTGTTGTGTTATTACATCATTTAATATTCTAGATTCAGTATTTTGAATTAAATCTTTTTTATTATATTTATCTTGTTCAGATTGTAATTTTTTTAAAAGTGCTAATCTTTCTTCATATACCATTTTAATGGTATTAAAAATCAATCATTTTGGTAAAGGATCCGTTGGAAAGGGTTTCAAATACAATCCTTTACCATTTTTAGTTTTACAAAGACATCCATTCTTTAAAGATTTACATATTTTTTTTAAATCTTCTTTATCTTTTGAAGATAAAGATTCAGATGTAGAAATTTGATTTTTTAAAAAATCATTTAAACCTCTACCTTTATAAGGATCAAGATAGAGACCAGCGCCCTTTCCCTTGGAGGAAGTCTCCTTATAAGGGTTAAGATAGAGACCCTTTCCAACGGACACTCCCCCTTTAGCTTGCTCTACCTTCTTCATTGAATTGATTTCAGTTTGTAGTTTTTCTTTTTCTAGGTCTGTCTTTTGAGATTCTTTAGCTTTTTGAACTGTAGTTGCAATTCCTCCAGCTATTCCAGCAGCACCTGATAGTCCGGCAATGATTGCAGGTATTAAAGCAGCTAATGGAAGAAAGCCCCCCTGGCCCTGACCCTTACCCTCTCCTTCCTTTAGTCTTTCTTTAACTTGTTCTTTTACATGTTTTCCAATAAAATATTTTTTACCAGAGATTACTACTGATTTATTTTTATTTGAATTTATTAGTTCTTGCAAAGATTCCTCTGTAGGGTTTTGTGTTGTCATTTTATAATAAATAAAAATGGATACTTGGAAACCAATTTTAAATAGACATAAGAGTAAATTTAATAATAAAGTATTTCCTGATAATTTTAGATTATTAATTATTGGATCTTCTGGATGTGGAAAGAATGTTCTTCTTATGAGAATGTTATTAGAAGATGGTTTTTTGGATTATAATAATTTAATCTTTTATTCTACAACCATTAACCAACCGGAATTACAACTTTTGAAATGTGGATTTGAAAATAAATTAACTAAAAAAGCTATAATTGATATTTTTAAAAATCAACATACATATCCTGAAGAAGTTTTTCAACCTTGTGATATGGTTGATTGGTACAAGGAAAAGATTTTAGAATCAGATATTAGTAATAAAAATGATTATATAGGGGATGGAATCCAGATCTTATTCTCTAATAAACCTGAAGATGTTTACATTGTGATTTACTTCCTAAAGATAAAAAGAATCTAGTTATATTTGATGATGTTGTTAACATGAAAAATCAAGAGATTCAAAAGAGTTACTTTACACGAGGTAGACATAATAATTGTAATGTTATTTATATATCTCAAACTTATTATGCTTTAGATAAAAACTCTATAAGAAATAATTCTAATTGTTTTATATTTTTTAAATTAGACAAGCGTGATAAGAATATGATTTATAATGATTTATTTTCAAATGTTGAACCTGATAAGAATATGTTTGATATGTTTGTTGATAATCATTGGAAAGAAAAATATAATTATATTTATTTGGATAGAGAAGAAGCTGAAATATGGAAAAGTTTGTTTTAGGAGCCTTTAGCCCCCGCAAAAGTAGGGATTAGAAATCTGTTTTCTGTAGTTCATTATTATAAAATCTACCTAATATTTTTTCATTATTTAAATCAATGATGCTATATGTTATTGGAATTGTATAATGTATTTTATTTATAATAAAAATTTCATTTGTCCATTTTGCTGTGAATCCTTTTTCAAATTTATTTTTATATTTAAATATTCTTATGCGGTCACCAATTTTAAATTTTGGTTTTATAGGGGTTGTATCAACAATATTTACCACTTTAATGGTTTCAGGATTCAAGGAAGCATTTAAAGGTGTTGATTTTATAGAACTATGTACATCATTATTATATTCATTTACAATCTTTTGTAACAATTCATTGTTCCATTTTTGTTTTCCAATAGCAGTAAAATATTTCCACATTTTATTTTTTAATGTTCTATTTAATCTTTCAACTACAACTGCTTTTCCTTCGTTTTCTGTTGAATATAATTTAATATCATTTTCATTTAAAAACTTTGTAAAAACTTTGTTATAAAATTCTGTTCCTTTATCACACCATAAATATTTTGGAATTCTTTGATATTCTTCAAATATATTTTCAAATGCTTCTGTAATAGAATATCCTGTTTTATTTTCTAAACACCTTGCAAAAGCAAATCTTGTATATAAATCTATTACAGTTAAAATTATTTTATATTTTTCAGGGTCTGATGATTTGGGCATAAAGACTAAATCAGCAGACCATGTTTGATCTTTTTCATGTACTTGAACTTTTAAATATTTTTTATTTTTTCTAAATTCATGGTGTAATTCGTTGGCATATTTTATTTGTGATTCTGTTGGGGTTAATAAACTAGTCTTGGATGCACTCTCGAGGTGTTGTTCAGGGGGGTGATTCTCAATCTCTGCTTGTTCAATAATCTTTTTATTAGCAACATCTTTTGCTTTTCTAGGAAGTCCTGCACCTATGAAAATCTTACCTTTCATTGCTAATTTAACTAGAGCTCTTTGAATCTTTTCCTTGCTTGATGGATTTTGAATATTATTTAAATCATGTATTAAATTAACATCAGCAACATGTCTATCTCTAAGACAGGGGTCTCAAACTCAAACTGGCCTGCGGGCCGCATTAGACTAGTATCATGAGCAGGCGGGCCGCAACATAAATAATTGTTTTCCAGAACATGTGGAGTCTGAAACACCGACGTTAATATTTATTTAATTAAAAACTCAACAAAACTAAAAAACATTTTATTTTAATATTTTAGCGTTCATTATGCTGCTTTCTTACATTAAAATACTAAAATTAATGTTACTGTGAAATCAATCCATGTTTTGCCCACTTACCTGGCATCGTTTAGCATCAACCAAGGCATCAATGTTAGGTTTAATGTCCTGTGATGAAACCAGTCTTAGAGATGCTTGCAGATGTTCATCAGTAAGCCTAGATCTTAATGGCGATTTGATAATTTTCATGGAAGAGAAAAATTGTTCGCAAACATACGTACTTCCAAACATTGCTATCATCCTTGCAGCAGCAGAAAGTAACATAGGAAACCTTTCTTTTGAAACAAACTGATAAAATTCTAGAATTCCAACATCTGAATACTTTTGCTTCAATATGGAATCACACTGAAGATCTACTAATTCCATCTGCAGTTCCTCTGCTATATTTTCAATCTCAACGGCGAATGGTGTTGCAAAAAGCTGAAAATGTGGTTCAAGTGCCTTAAAATCGTTAAAACGTAAAACAAATTGTTGATGCAAATCTGAAATTATATCTGCATATTCTTTCAGGGATTGGTTTTCGACTTTTCCTAAGGAATTCAAAGTTGAGAAATGGGCTAAGTTGCCTACAATAAGCTGTCTTTGAAATAAAGACAATTTGACTTTGAATGATTTAACACTGTCATACATCTGTGTAATGACTTGTCTTTTGCCCTGAAGTTTTAAATTTAATGCATTCAAATGACCAGTTAAATCTGTCAGAAAGGCAAGGTCGCAAATAAACTTGGCATCAGTAAGCTGTGGAACCTCATTCTTTTTGAGTTTCATGAAAGAATAAATCTCTTCTCTAAGTGCAAAAAAAACGATTCAGCACATTTCCTCGACTCATCCATCTAACTTCGGTGTAATAAAGAATTTCCTGATATTCGCTTTCTATACTTGCTAGGAAAGAAGTGAACTGTCGGTGATTTAGGCCTCGTGAACGTATAAAATTGACCGTTTTCACAACCACATCCATGACACCCATCATTTTAATACTTTTGCTACACAGAGCTTCTTGGTGCACAATGCAATGTAAGCTAGTGAAATTATTATTTGGTATATTGAGGCTTTGTAGTTTGGTCTTCACCAATCCAACAACACCGATTGTTTGTGAACACATAGCTGGCGCTCCATCCGTGACCATTGATACAAGTTTGTTCCATGGTAATCCAGCTTTTTCAAGACAATCTTCCAATCCTTTAAATAAATCACGTCCCGTTGTGGTATTCTTCAATGGTACCAAGTCTAGAAATTCTTCCGTTACATTAAATTTACTGTCCACTCCTCTTATAAAAAATTGCGCACTGTGAAGTATCTACCAAATCAGTACTCTCATCAAGAGCGATCGAAAATGCTTCAAAATCTCCAGCCTTTTCAATAAATTGTTTTTTCACATTATCTGCTAAATCGGTTATTCTGCTTGCAACTGTATTAGCAGACAGACTTATGCTTTCGAATAGTTTCTTTTTATCAGGAATTAAAATTTCGATGGCCTTCAAAAAACATTCTTTTATGAATGGACCTTCTGTGAAAGGTCGCGATGATTCAGCTATCATCAGGCTTAGCTCAAAACTTGTTTTTACTGAATTTTCTGCAAATTGGCTTAAATTCGAAAAAAAGTTTAGTTGCTTATCAAATCCTATTTTAAGCTGGTTAACTTTTTCATCTCGAATTTTTCCAGTATATTTATCATATTTTTCACGATGCATAGTGTCGTAGTGCCGGCGAAGGTTGAACTCCTTTGGTACTGCGATAGTCTGCTGGCATATAAGGCACTGAATTTTATCTCTCGCCTCTGTGAAAAAATATAAATTCTCCCACTTCTCTTGGAAAACCCTTCTTTCATCAACGAGTTTTCTTTTTCTAGATAACGAAGTCATTTTGTGATGGGTATAAAAATTTTAAATATGCCAATTATTATTTGTTGATTGAAATAACATTAAATTAAAATAATCAAAAATTTAAATTATGTAAAATATATGTATTTTTAATATAACTTATATTTTTTTAATTTAAATAATTTAAATAATAAAATCAATAATTTTTAAATAAATAAACTGTTTTCGATAAGATTCATAAGAAAGACGTAATAAAGCCATTATTAAATTGTACTAGACGTCATATGTATAAATAAAAATAATTAAAAAGAGTAGTTTTAATTTATACAGCCAATTATGATTTTAATTGTTAAATAAGTTTGGTTAAATTACAAATCTATGTTTTTTCGTTGCGGGCCGCCAAATGTAACGCAGCGGGCCGCATGCGGCCCGCGGGCCGCGTGTTTGAGACCCCTGCTCTAAGATTTGTTGAATTGTAAGCAATATCATGTTTTAAAGCTGCTTGATCAATTCTATTTATTGGTTCTTCTCCTTGTTTAGGATTATTATTTTCATCTAATCTAATATCTAATCTTGTTCCCGGTCCGGTATAGTTGTGGCGGAATAAATGTCTTTCACCTGGATATTTTTCAGTAGTAAAAGGTTTTAATATTGAGGATGTTGTTTTTGAAGATTGCAGGTCGCCTCCTATATGTTTTTTAGTTTTAACATGAGAGGCTTTATGATGTCTTGTAACTTGACAATGACAAGTTTCACATGTCCAATATTTACTCATTTTAAAAAGTTTTTTATGAAGAAGAATCTCCCCTAACATTTTCAATAATTGAAATCTTTCCACCATATAATTTCATTTCTATTTTCTTTTCTTCTAATATTAATGTATATACTTTAGCTTTAAAATTAGAATCCTTTGTTATATGAAGTGTAACATCAACATTATTTATGGCTAGGCGATCATCTTGGTCTGATACATTTATACAAAATATAGAATATAAATTTTTGAAATCTTCTAAACTTAATTGTGGTTCAATTTTAAAATCTTGACATGTTTCAATATAATTTAGATATGGGAATATGTTTTCATTATTTTCAATATTAAATTCCATTCTATTTATTGGATAATAAGAACTATTTAATTGAATTTGAATTGTTTTTAAATTATCAGCTCCAATCTTTTGAATAAATAGATTGTTGTTCTTTTGGAAAGATGGCTCTGTTTCTTTAAATCCAATTAAGATGTATCGAGGTCTATAAGCTAAATTTGCTACCTTTATAGAATATGTTGAGCCTTCTGTCATACTAAATTCACTACAGATTCTATTTAAATAATTTACATTTATAGATTTGTTGGAATTTAATCTTTCAAGGAGTTTAATCTCAGAATGTGGATTTAATGTCCATTCAGGTATATGCAATTCAAGTGTTGATAATTTTAATTTAGCTTTTGTATCTGCAGCTCCATAGAACAATCTTTTATCACCTTCTAGTCTATTACAGATGAATTCTATAAAAACATTATGAAGTATACGATTATAGTTTTGAAGGAATCCAAATAAGTGTTTTAATTCAAATAACCCTCAAATTTTTTCAACTTATAAAGTTCAGCTCTTTTATAGTAAGCATAATTTATATCTAAACCATCTTTATCTAAATCTCCTTTATTAACATCAGGAATCCAACCTGTTAATTCACCATATTCATTTTTATAATCACAACCAGTCAAAATAAAATTTAACATTGTAGAATATACTCCTGGATGTAAAACAGTTTCAATTTCTGATGATCCTAGTTTTAATCTCATGTTGGAGAATAAATTTGGAAAGAAATTATTTTCTAGGGTTATATCTTTGTTTGCTTCAATTTCTAATTCAATTTTATAATATAATTTGGCATTACAAATATCTATTGGGTTTGATGTTTGAAGAGATTGAAAAACTATATCACCCCTACGATTTAAGTTTGCAATAGATCCTGAAGTTGGAGAGATTTTTAAAATATCGATTTTTTTTATTTCATGAGTAAATTCTTTATTATAATCAAGATTTAATTTATTTTTTTCTGAAATCTTGAGATTTATATTATTCATTTTTTATAATAAAAATTTAAAAAATGACAAAAATCCGAACTCCGATAGCGCAGTGGGAATAGACTGGCACAGTTGTACAAATGGATAGTGGTTCAAATCACTTCTGAGGTTAGTTTTTTTTTCAACATAAAATAATATTAAAAATTTGAAAATAATATTGTGGGTATCTTAGATTTATATTTTATTTTATTTATTTTTATTTTATTTTATTTATTTTATTAATTAATTATTTTTTAAACATAAATATGAAAAAAAAATATTGAAACGGGTGATGGTGGCGAACCGGTAATTATCGCCACCAGTCTTTCGAACACCCCCGGATCGATTCTATAATGTGCACATTTATTTCTTGGTTGTTTTCGGACCTCTTTCGGATTCGCTTTCGAATTCATTTGTACTTTCGAGCAGCACACTTAAAACGCCGTTGAAATCGACTTCGTGAGCGAGAAGCGAATAATAAGGTGTGCTGCTATTATCGGATTGATTCTGATGTATGAGTCTGGCCAGCTTGTATATTGGAAGAGATTCGATAAACGAAAGAGGTTGAATAAAAAAAAAAAATAAAAAAATAAAAAAAATAAATAAATAAAAAAAAAAAAAATGATCCGGATCAAAAAAACTGTTGAGAGGACAGTGGAAAAAAAAAAAAAAAAAAAATACCACTGTCCTCTCAGAGCAGTTTTACTATTTCATAAAATTTTTTATTTTTTAATGAGTCAAATTAACTCTAACTTTTCATAATACCATTTTCTTTTTTATTCTCTTTATGTTTTTAGTTTGAGGTTTTTGAGTTTGAGGCTTTAAAGATTAAAACAGTTAGAGTCATTAAGGGTGGTTGTTTTCAAAATATAGGGTTAAAATACTATAAAAGTATAAGTTTTGTGTTGTTTTTCTAATGGTTTAAGTGATTTGGAGGGTGGCTGTTTTGGTTAGGGATATAAACACACTACTGAGCTTTTCCACTTTATTGAAAAATTCGGTGCACGAGTCATTTCCTTTTCGATATCTTAAAGCTGCGTCTAGATCCATGGCTAGATTTTTCCTTGGCTCGAACGCTTTTCTTAATCTTTCTTCATAGCCTGAATAATCGCTCTGTACTCCTTCATATTTCTGGATCAACTCTACCGACAGAAAGGCCTTGGTAACAATTTCTTGAATTTCTTGCGGTTGTTGAGTGAATTCGAAAAATCTCTTCAATTCCAAAATAAAAATTTCTAAATCACCATTTGGCAGCAATTGATTAGGTGGCTTGATATAGTTCTGGAGTCCTTGCGTGGTCGCCATGTTAGAAAAAGACATAGTTTCACAGAAATATTTATTCACTACAAAAATCTAAACGGAACACACAATCGTTATACTATTTATAGTACATTGAATTGCGTAATCTACAAAAGGGAGAATTATTAGTTTAAGTGATACTGTTGACACAGAAGACAAACATACTTACTTAATTTAGTTATACAAGCATTCCCGCATCATTCAATAGATATCAAGGTCTAGTGACCTGGTTATGTAAGTAATTCTTTGGAAATTATTATATCATCTTACAACTATGATTTCGATATTTGATGACTGATGAGGGGACGTTTNCTTAGTTGGCGATTTTCTATTAGTAATAATGATATTTATATTTATATAATAATATTTCAATCTTTATTATAACTTGCATGTAGATTACTTTTAGATAGATTAAATTTAGATAGAAAGATATTTGTAGCAAAATATGTGCTTTTCAATTATACATTTTGTAAATCAGGTATTTTAAAATTGTAGTTGATGTAAATAATTTTCTAAAAAAGACATGTGAAAATCAAACCTTTGTAAACTTTTTGAAGTACTATTTGTAAGTACTTGTCAGAACTCAGTAAGTACTCTGATATTCAACAAAAAATATTTTAATAAAAATCCTAAATAGAGTAAAAATAAAGAATTGTGTATAAATTTGAATTCACCACTCAATGCAATTAAAATTATTTATTTAAACCTATAAACCAGTGATGAAAAAATCTGTCCACAATAAAAAATTAATCATTCCCTTAAAAACAAAATCAGGAAACAAATTGAAATAATATTAAACTTATCAATCACTGACCAACACGATATTAGAAAATCTCACATTCAGCAAATCTTTTAAAGTTTTTCCAATTTTCTGTGAATTTTCTGTCACTTCAGATTTAAAGATGTCATTATCAATCATTAATCTAAAACTATGATAAATATTGTCGAAAATTGTAAAATTGAATTTTTCAATTACCAACCTATGTCCACGTTTAATTCAGAGATTTAGTAGGGAATTTAATTTCAGCATATTTTAAAGTGGTATAATTTATTTGTATAGTAATTTTAAGAAATATTATTAGGACTATCTTATAGTCGAAAATTTTTTCATTAAATACATTATTTGCAGCAAAAGGCTTAAATTATCATTTTATTGGTTTATTATTATTATTATTATTATTATTATTATTATTATTATTATTATTATTATTATTATTATTATTATTAATATATTATTATTATTAATATTTTATTATCATTAAAATTTTCTAAAAAATCGCAATATATAGAATGAACAAAAAGAATGAGAAAGTTTCCTAAGTTTTGTTATCTGATAAAACGTTCTTTTATTTGCATCAAAAGATGCAAAAGATCATATCGTTTATGAATATTACTATAGTCTACGTTTGGTTATCTGATAACGACTTTCCTGCATTCTATGAATTAGAAAAATTGTGTCCATCATTTTTTTGGATTTGTAAATAATTTTCATTCATTCTTGTTCCATCATAACTAATATTATATTCATTTTATTGTTTTTATAATTCAATTAAATAAAATTTTTAAAAATTATTTTTCAATTAAATAAAATAATAGTAAATAAGTGACAAAAGCAAATTTAATTAAAATATGATAATGAAAATATCATTTCGCTATAAATTAATTTTCGAAAATAATTAAATCGAAAACGTTTTAGGATGCATAAAATAGATGCATACAAACCCTAGATTTAATTAATATTTGAAAGAAATATTTTTTAAAAATAATTTTTAATTTATTTACATGAAATGAATTATAAATTATTACATAATTAAATTAAATAATATAATATATGTTATTGCATAATTTTACGCTAATCCATCGTCAAATTACAAGACACTATTTTTCCCACAAATTTACAAAAATAAAATTTATTTTTCTTCGAGTAAGAAGTGTAACTTCATTTTTCGGTCCCTTAAAATTATTTTGTGTTGATTACTTAGAAAAATAAGAATTAAAAAATACTTTTAATTCTATAATATAACTTTCAACTTTTGAGAATTCATCAAAAAAACATTTATTTAAATTTTGTGAGTTCAGAAATTTCGGTAGTCTTTAAAGTTTCTTATTCGATTACCAAGAAGCTTGAATTGAATATCCGAGCTCCTCCCATAGTTGTAAGTAAATAGTTTTTCATAAAATTTAATTTAGAAAATGATTTCAGAACTAAAGGAAGATGTTACAATTTAATAAATAAAATAAAAGCGTTAACCGAGTTCTTAATATCTTATGTTAAATCAAATAAATTACTGCAATTTTCGAAAAATGCGTGAGCTTTCTCTAAAAATTCAGTCTGAAGTAATTTTACAAATTTTGATGGATCCAAAAAACTTCTGACTTTTTTGAAATTTGATCGTATTATAAAACATCAATCTACTATTCTCTTATAGAACATAATTCGTTAGGTGTGTTTGTTAGAAATACATGGTCCTTTGAAGTAACCTTTAACAGATTCAGACGGTAAATGCAGTGATATTTAAAGTTAAATTTTATAAATTCTTTGTAAAAACTGTTTTGGGTGCTATGAATTATTTTGATAACTATGATACTACCGCGTTTTTCCTATTATAACCCGTATCCCGAATATAAGAGGTATCGTGGTTTTTTGCTTGTAAAAAAAATAAGCGATCCTCCGAATATAAGCGGTAGTGGTACTTCCGTGTTATCTTACTCCCAAAAATTAAATTATAAAATACAATTAAAATAATAATATAAAAATGAGAGAATACATTATTGATGACGTTATTGAACATTATTGAACATGAATTTATTAAGGCTATCTGTGATTTATGTGATTATGTGATTATGTGTGTTTATGTGGCTCAAACGTGTTCTAAACAACAGTGCCGATGTGTTCGACACTATTCTCAACGACATTGTGGTTTTCTGGCCACCTGGATGACCTTTTACAAACTCTTTACAAACATTTGCTGAGTTTGTAACTGTGATTTAGAAAATAAATATAATAATTATATGTGTTCTTTTTAATTTAATTTTTGGGGATAAGATAACACGGATGTACCGCGGTAGTAAATATAAATATCATATAAATAAAAACTATAAATATCCAATTATTATACATGCATACATATCAATAAAGAATTTATTAAATCAATCTTTCAAATTTTCAAAGGCTTTTAAATGAATATAATTCTCTCATCATAAATGCCTGTATCTTTTTTATACATTTGAAATATTATAATATTAAAATATATTATAATTTTTTAAGTAATCGGTAAAAGAAATATAAGCCGTCCTCCAAATATAAGAGGTGCCCAACATTTTTCGTGGGAAAATAATATTAGCGGCTGCTTATAATAGGAAAAACACAGTATATATAAAAATATATATCTTTGAATATTGAAAATAATTTATTTTATGGAAATAATGATCTAATGTATAAAATATTGATTAATTACAACTTTTGATTAATAATATTTGTAAACAATCTTGATGATTTAAAATGCATTGTCATTATTACTTTTATTATTATTTAAAATTATTATTATTATTATTATTATTAGAATTATTATTTTTTTTAATTAATGAATACAAAAATGTTATGTCCAGGCCTGGGTAACTAGCGGCTTGCAAATAATTCCTTATAAACCACACGTGGCTCAGAGCATAAATATTTCACACATCCTTTTACGCAACATCAAACATTTAATTAAACACATAAATAGTATATATATATATATATATATATATATATATATATATATATATATATATATATATATATATATATATATATATATATATATATATATATATATATATATATATATATATATATATATAATAGATATATATATATATATATATATATATATATATATATATATAGATATATATATATATATATATATATATATATATATATATATATATATATATATATATATATATATATATAGATATATATATATATATATATATATATATATATATATATATATATATATATATATATATATATAGATATATATATATATATATATATAGATATATATATATATAGATATATATATATATATATATATATATATATATATATATATATATATATATATGTATATATATATATATATATATATATATATATATATATATATATATATATATATATATATATATGTATATATATATATATATATATATATATATATATATATGTATATATATATATATATATATATATATATATATATATATATATATATATATATATATATATATATAGATATATATATATATATATATATATATATATATATATATGTATATATATATATATATATATATATATATATATAATATATATATATATATATATATATATATATATGTATATATATATATATATATATATATATATATATATATATATATATATATATATATATATATATATATGTATATATATATATATATATATATATATATATATGTATATATATATATATAATATATATATATATATATATATATATATATATATATATATATATATATATGTATATATATATATATATATATATATATATATATATATAGATATATATTTTAATGAAAATATTTAATAAAATATGCATTGGTTAATATTATTTAAATTCTAGATACTTTATTATTATTATTCATTTCTTGATATTTCCTTTTACGGGAAAAATAGTGGGACAACCCCACTTGCTTTATATAGCCGAATTTATATTATTATTACTGTTATTATTATTATTGTTATTATAAAAAGAACATTTTTTCAATTTTCAACCCCGATTTCTTTTCAATTGGCATTGTGACATTAATGACAAAACATAATACTTTACACCAAAATCAAATTTATCTTTGGATAAGTATTACCTCAGCAAATACTCTCAAAAGGTTGTAGCATTGGACTGTTAATTATTATCAGAATTATTATCAATAAACTTTAACCAAATAACAAATCACGTAATGTACTGATACAATTTCTATTAATAGTTGTTATGGTATGTGTCTGTATTACAGAAATATATAAAACTTGTTAAAATTCAACTAGAAAATATAACTTAATGAAATCTATATATATAAAGAAGAATGTCTGTCTGTCCCCTATTTTTTGAGTCCCTGTAACAGCTTAAGCCACCAAATTTTCCATGTAGCTCCAATGGGTCCCTAGACAGGTTGACATGGGGCTGGTTTGACCATCGGGAGTGAAGGGGGTGTTCTATCCCCATTTTTTGGAAAAATATCATTAATAAATATTTATTTTTTATCGTTTTTTATTAATTATTTATTTAAATATCAATGTAATTAACTGTATAAATATCAATATACCCATTTATTAATAAAAATTGTTTCCAACAATTTAAATATTTGTATATTGAATTTCTACTTATAAAAAGAGAAATATATAAATAATAGATTAAACTAAGGAGTATTCAACAATTATTATAATATTAAAATACTATAATTATATATACTTAACAATATTAAATAAAATATATTATCTACACATTATACAGTATAATACTATGCTTAGATGTCAAATTGATACTTATTGTGTCATCAATATTTTATTACAAATAATACGGAAAATATTATTAACTAGACAATGATTCCAGTGGCATTGTTGTCTCTTCGGCGAGATACATACTATCAAATTAACCTCAGCTAGTACTTTATAATGACGAGGACCATATTCATTGAAGATTATTGAGAAAATTATATAAAGCATATAATAATCGAATGTGATAAAACAATATATTATATGTAATATATAAAAATATGAAAAAGATTATCTGTAAAATTTAAATGGCCAGGAAAAATAAAGAGAATAATAGACAATTAGAAATCGTCCGTATAAAATTTTGCGGACATCTCTAAATAAGTTTTCTATCTTTTGCTTTCTGATTTTTGGAATAATATTGAATGTTCAAACATGATTCCAAGCCAAACTCAAAATAATTTATTCAATATTTGACTAATAATTCATAAAAGTTTGTTTATTTTAGCATTTAAATAAAAATTATATTTCATTAATTATTTCTGATGTGAGCCAAATCTTTATTTATAAACAGCATAAAATTAGTTGGGGATTTGTTTTAATTTCCGGTAAAATTATAAATAATAGCTCAATGAAGATAATTTCTAGAGAAAATCACGAAAATCAAATATTTTTAAATAATAATTGACAGTAAATTAAACTTTTGAAATTCTTTATTTTATCTTCAAATGGATAGTAATGGATTTTCAAATGTTCACAAAATATAATTGTTTTATTTGTGATCTGTATATCTTTTAAGAAAAAAAATAATCAGCTTTATATTAGGAATTTTTAATTGCTTTCGTTTTGACATCAAATTTGTTAAATATTTCGATATGCATTTATCTTTAAGTCAAGTCCATGATATTTTCTCGAAGTTCAAATTCTTAACTTATTATTCATTTTATCCACAGGAAAAATATTGTGAAGTATGTCTAGGTATAAGGGTATAATGTTGAATTTTGAAATTCTAAGAATAACATAAAACACATTCTAAGAATTATTAAAATTGTTAAAAAAGCAATTTTAAATTTATTTAAAAAATATTGTAGATATCGTTACTTGACTTGAGGCTATAAATAAATGCTAGGTTTCCTAATTATTTATAACTATATTTAAGAATTTTCGGGGGACAACGTCAATTTCATAAATAATAATAACTGAAGAGTGCAGTAAGTTTATATTAAATACACGTTTTAATTAAATATTTATTGACGCCCTTTGTAAACTATATGAAATAATGTTAATATAATTATGATAAATAAAATTAATTAATTTTTAAGACATCGGAATGGGATTCGACTCATCTGATTTTGATAACCTAAAGTATAAATACCCATCATAAGATAAATGTATTAAGGTATAGACAATTAATAATTAATAAATTCGACTCTAATCGACTAAATGCCAAAAACCTATAGTTTACACCAATATATTCTACAGCTTGTAATAGTTGTCAAAATAGCCATATTTTTAATTATACGTCAATTTAGGAAAAATTCATTTTTATGGCAAAATTGCACCTTTGGGGGAATAAAAATTTCTGAGCCCGTCGCCCTCAAAGGGTACCTGTACAATAATAATTACTAACTTTTTAACATTGTCAGTATGAATTTCATACTATGGATTCATACTATAAAACCATATGGTTCATTGCCATGACTGTGATGTAATATTATTGGGTTATTTAATTTCACTGATCTCTGTATTATGTTATATAAAACCGTAAAATTAATGTGTATGATTGGTTTATTAATATTGATTGTTTGGCCCTTAGATTATATCATTGTTTGGTAATTATCTTAATGATACATAAATATACATGTGCTGCAAACACACATGTAGTATATAAAATCTCCGCTTTTCATTAATTGGTCATTCACGATTTGTTACTTAATCTTATCAAAACTAATCTTATAATAACTATTGAAGAAATTTCTTTAATATAAACTTTTAATATATGACGTAGTATAACAATTTAAAAAGAATTTTTGATTGAAAAGGATAAATTATATGTTGTTTGATATGTAAAAGTTGAATATTTAGATTGCATTAGAATAAAAACATTTAGTTGTCAATTTAAATTAAAATTTATTATTAAAAGGGTATTTACATTATGTAACTTATACATGCAATTTTTGAAATTTTAAGCTAATAAAATGTATTAAAAAATTATTTTAATTTTATAAAATTTTAAATATCAAATTTTAGATACAATAAATTTGAATTAAAATACGAAATCGTACAATAATCTCTAAATAATATATATTACGCAAATTCAATAGTATTTAAATAAATAAATTTGAAAGCTGTTAAGTTTTATATTTTTTATTTCAATTAATAATATTACAAATTTAATTAGTTTAAATTTTGTTTTCATTCTTAAAATATATTTTATAATTTTTAAATTTTTATTCAGTTTTCGCTAACGACTTTAGAGTGAAGTCTGTTTTGTGATTAATTGAAAGTCAATTTTATCCAATATTTTCATTTTAAATTATAAATAAAATCAAAATTTTATTTCATCACGATAAATCTAGCGAGACTAAAATTAATCAATAAAAATGAGTCTTTAATATTTTACATAATTTTTTCAATTTCATTTTTAATAAGAAATTAACAAAAATTTAAAATAATTACTTACAGAAGATTTTTATAGATTATAATATTTAAAGTAAGTCCCAAAATGTTGAAGTAGTGGGAATTTTGTCATTCAATTTTTCAAATTAAAAATATTTTAACAATAAAGAGGTCAACAACCTTCTCTTAAAATGATAGATACTGTACAAATGCTTACGCTTTTAGTGATCCGTGCTTGCATGTATGTATTTTCCATAATTTTCTTGAGCTACTAATTTTAGTAACATCTTTTACCTAGTTTATCGATTAATTTAGTTATTTAAAATATACTGAATTTTTTTTATTATTTATTATTGTTATTTATTATTTATTATTATTTTTATTATTTATTATTTATTATTTTCTTATATAAATTAATATCATAATTTTTTAATAATTCTTTCCTTATTTTGTATTCAATTATAGTCGTTTTCGAATGCAAAATTACAGACTTTACTTAACTGTGATATTTTATTAACCTTATTCATTTGCAACCTGTTGTGATTTTTAATTTTATTATTTATGCTTTATTTTTCTCCAAATGTATCTTATTTTGTTTTATTTAACATCGTGAATTTTAAATACATTTGGTGAAGTTGTAATTGCATACTTAAAATAAATCATAAAATTTACAATTTTAGCACAACAAAAGAAAAATGTTAAAAATTATAATTTAAAAATGTTGTCTTGATTAGAATAAATATCAAGCTATAAATAGTTTCTATTCACTAACAAATTAATTTAAAAATATTTTAATTAACTCTAATTTATTATAATTTGTAA
This sequence comes from Schmidtea polychroa, assembly GCA_959609185.1. Classification (NCBI taxonomy): domain Eukaryota; kingdom Metazoa; phylum Platyhelminthes; order Tricladida; family Dugesiidae; genus Schmidtea; species Schmidtea polychroa. The sequence continues at coordinate 15,436 of CAUHTR010004094.1, read as the reverse complement.
TTTGCAAATTGTAATTAGATTTTTTAAAATACTCATATAAAAAACTGTCATAATTAAATTTTCTAATTCTGAAATATAGTTTTGAAAGTTTAAGTGCAATGATACCAAAATTTAGAAAAACACTTTAAAATAAATCATAAATAATAAAGATTGAAAAATTAAAAATAAAATTAGTATATCCAGAAAATTTATCAAAAAAATTATTTATTTCAATTAATATAAATTGAAAAATATTATTTGTCATAATGGAAAAATAAATGAAATTTTACAAATTGTTAAATAATTTATTTAATAAGCTATTAGATCTAAAAATATTTCTAAAGAAATTTCCATTAATTACTCAATCGCAAATCCGTCGTTAATATCAAAAGATATATTAAATTCATAGATATTTCGTAATGAAATGAATCCAAATTTTTGCAGTTCAATGACGATAACAAACTGTTAATTTTTGACATCTTTTTCAATTTTTGAAATCAGTTCCCTGAACATTTTAAAAAGGATAGAAGATAAATAATTATTTTTTTTAGAATGATATTTCAAATTTGCAATTGTTAAATTATATTTAGATTCGATTGTCATAATCTCTATAATAATTTTCCAGTACATAATAATAAATTAATAATAAAATTTCATAAAAAAATATATTATAAAATTATAAAATATATTCATCATTATTGGTTTTATCAATTTTTTCATAAGCAAATCGAGTAGATTTAAGCAGTACCGATGTTTCCATTTCTATTGGATGATCGAGTTGCTGATTTGTTCTTGACATATCCATTGACTGGAAGTTCTGTGATCCGACGACAACTAAACATATTAGCAGCAGCTTTATAAAATTTATCATTTATAATATGCATTCGATATAGAGGTGAAGAGGTTCATTATTCCATAAATTATCACGATTTCGAAGTTTTGAATACATTTTTTTTTTTTAATTTGGAATGCGATCTGATATTTCTATTAGGTGAATTTTGAACACTGATAGCACAGACATATATGAAGAACAGAAAGATTGACGTGGATGCGATTATACGTCTGATATATATATATATATATATATATATATATCTCATTTAGTTAACAATTAAAATTAATTATATAATATATAATCTAAATTCAATTTATTAATTAAAATATTTTATAAATTACATTTTTATTAATAATCAATGCGAGAACATACTGGTGAAAACGATATTGATGAGTCAACCAGAATGACTGATTTCCTTAAAGCTATGGCTTCTTCATGCGAAGAGAAATTTCGATTAAGAAAATAAAATATTGCCATGTAAGAATTAAATAAACATCAAGAGAAAAACATTTTTTCATTTAAAATTAGCATTGCAATAGATCTAGTAATGTTTCACAAATTTATTGTTTTAGGTAAACTTATATGGAAAGAAGCAGTGTTTTAATTTAACAATATCTTAATATTTAGATAGAGCATCTAACTAGAATAGAAACTGTGTTTTATATAATTAAAGAGGTTGGTTTAGCGGTAAATCAAGATAAATACGTATTCATGAAAAAAAGAAATTCCTAGGATATATTCAGACTTAGCAGGAATATAAAAGAAAAAAAAATTTAGAAGTGATAAAAATATTGAGAGACCAAAATATATTAAAACTTTGTGAAGTTTCCCTGAAAAAATATAAAATAATGTGAAGTTTTCAATATGTGTGGAAATGATGAGGGCAAGTTGATTTGGACTAATGAATGTGAAGGGGAATTCGCTGAACTAAGGATAGCATTTGACTAATCAACTAGTATTCATTTATGATATGAACACAAGGTTTTACACAATAGGAGCAGTATTATCACAAAAAGGTTAAACAAGGAAAAGAAAAAGTAGTTGCCTATGAATTTCATGTAATGAGCACTCATGCAATTGAATATTATATCAAGAAAAAGGAATTATTATCAATGTAACTTTTCATTCGACATTTCTAACATTACTTGTGCGAAAATAAGTTTATTCTTAGAATAGATCATATATCAATAACATTTATTATAACAATTATAAGAAAACATCATTTTAATATAATAATAATAATGATTGTTAGACGCAATTAAATTCAAATCTTCTTCAAGCATTTATTTTTTATAACAACTTCAAATCTGTCTCGTTTACTAGCGTATTTAAACACCGAGGCGTGATAATTATATATATTAATGCAATTATTGGTCATACATTTAATTGATTTAATTTAATACTCCCTCCGTCCGGAAATATGGTATACATTTGAGCGATTTTTGTTGTCCGGAAATATGGTATACATTTGCGAAATAAATCAAAAAATGTACATGACAAGTTTATTATATTACCTTTATTTGAAACATTTTAATAAATATTAATGTAAATATTAAATAAAATTTAAAAAAATCAATATTAATATTAATAAGTTCACTCGAAATTTGATTTGGCTTTATTGTATGCTTCTTTAGAATATACATATTTTTCTAGCAGTCGACCTTCGCGACGAAGTTTTCCTTTACTTAAATGAGGTATTTTATAGCCATTTCCTCCATCTGCTAACATAATTGACTCCATACATGCTTGCAATGCTGTAAAAACGTTATCGAGAGTATTCGCTTCTAATTGATGAAATGCATCTTGAACACAATTTATTAATTCGTCAATTGTGTGTGGCGAAGCTTCATGTTGCAGCGATTGTATGGAGTTGAAAAAACCTAAATCGAGAACATTTAAATCGGGGATATTTGCCGGTTGCGCCTTAAATTTAATATTCCAGTCGTCAGCAGAACCAAGAGCGACAATATCTGCATCATTATCAGAAAAATGTGGTTTCGCATTGTCTTGTTGTACGTAAATTGTTTTCTTTTTGTAAGCTGGCGGAAATTTAGATTTAATTGCGGGAATTACATTATCAATGATCATGTTTTTGCAATGTACTGTTGTAACAGATTCCACATTTTTTGTTATCATTGTCCCTTTAGCCCTGTTCTTAGAATTTCTTTGAGCTAGTTCTTGATAAACAAATGGCCATATTCCAATTTTCCCATCAAAATAATGCTTTCGATGTGCATCATAGCGTGGTCGAGTTACTGCAGCCATGAACATTACTTTCGTAATAAATCGCTTACTTTTGCAGTTTCTCTCCGGTTCTTCTTCGTTTAACATTAAGTAATAAGAGCGCTTAACTTTAGTTAGATAAAACCACTTTTCATCAATGTGAACGTAGTCGTACAAATCATCAAAAAGCAAATCTCCATTATTAGCAAGATTTACTTTAGACAAGCAAAATTCCAATCGATATATTTTATTTTTATCTGTTAAAGTTGGTTTAACTGTAGAAGATATTCTCTTGATATACTTTCCCGATTTGAATATATCAAACAAAGTTGATTTTGGAATACCAATTGCAAAGGAAAGACTGCGAAGCGTTCTTCGACGATTTAATGGTGTATTCTTTATTTGCGCTAAATTGTTCGAATAGTCTTTAGGTTTTCTTCCGCATTTTTTTTCTTTTTTGAAGAAACATCGGCACATATCTTACCTTTTCTGTATTGAGTTTGTGCTGCATGCCAAATTCTGCTAACGGTTAGCCGGGAAACTTGAAACGCAGTAGCAACTTCGTTGATTGCACCGTGTTTTAACTTATTCTCCTTCATCTGCTGTAATAATTTTTCAAAAATACCTTGACGTTGTTCTTTAGTTAACTGTTTATATTTTGAATCTCTTCTTTCTAAATTTAACAAATTTCCTTCCACATTTTCCATATTCGTCTTGCAGCGGTACTAATTTTATCTACCTCAAGAAACACTGATGTTTGAGCGGTAAGTTTTTAACTAAGAATGATATTACTTAAGCCAAATATTTTAGGCTATATTGTCATGAATATTTACTATGACAATGTCATGACAGTAGCCTATTTATTTTTATATTCACGATAATCTACGATTTTTGTTGAAATGTATACCATATTACCGGACGGAGGGAGTATAATTTAATATAGAATTTAAATATAAAAATTTAACAGAAATAATTATTTCTACTAACTGATCTCACTTCTACCATTTATCCATAATAATTCTATATAGGGGTTTACTAACTCCTCACAATAATAATAATAATAATAATAATAATAATAATAATAATAATAATAATAATAATAATTTATTAAAAAAAGAGTTTGAAGATGTTTGTTGATAATCACGAATTTACGAAGTGATTTTGATTATGTAATAATGATCAAAATCACTTGAAAAAGGCAGTGCCGAAAATTCGTGAGTATCAACAAGCATCGATATATAACTGATTTATAGTCTTCAAACTCTTTTCTTAATAAATTTAATGGAAAAAATAATCAGTGGTGAAATTGGAAGAAATAAAAGTTCTTATAATAATAATAATAATAATAATAATAATAATAATAATAATAATAATAATAATAATAATAATAATAATAATAATAATAATAATAATAATAATAATAATAATAATAATAATAATAATAATAATAATAATAATATAATAATAATAATAATAATAATAATACAATAAAATGATAATTTAAGCCTTTTGCTGCAAATAATGTATTTAATGAAAGAATTTTCGACTATAAGATAGTCCTTGTTAATCTCCTGGAATTTAGCAATGTTCTTCCCCAAAATACCTTTCAATCTTTCTTTTATTTCCTTTCTCTTAATTCTCATTGGTTGTAATTATAATGAATTGTTTTACTAAAAACTTTTAAAATTTTTACATTTAAAATTTCAAAATGACACTAACTAAAAAAATTTTTAAATTTTTTACAGCTTCTATAATTAGCTTCTAGAAGCCTAATAAAATATTTCAAAATATTTTAAATAAAGCCTCCAATAACCACTTATATATGCTATTTAAATATTTCAATAAATGTGTCAATTTCTATTTTCAAACCCTATTTTTTAAAATTTTATTCTATATTATTCTAATTATTACTTTTTAATTTATTCTATTTTTTTATAATTTCTTTATATATTGTCAGTTTTTCTCAACGTCAATGACAACAGATCAAATTCATGATTTCATTGATTTCTTCTTTAGTGTTGATCTTTGGCTGTCTGTTTATGATGAGAATTGCTTCTTTGAATCTGACATTTTTCTTTTGGATGTTTCCATTAGCTATGATTTTTATTGAAATATTTTTTCTTTCCTCTGTTGGCTGACACTGCCGGAGATGTCTACCCAACTAGGATGTTCCACCAGGATTCAGGTGTTCTTTAACTCTTTGGTGCAAGTTCCTGAGGGTACTTCTAATGTAGATTTCATTGCATACATTGCACGTGATGCAATAGACGATGTTTTTTCTAAAGCACATATCTTTCGGTGTCTGTCAGTTTTTCATTGTGCAATTGTTTTCTCTATTTATGTTGCCTGCCAGAGCCCTTCTCAATGTCCAAGATTAATGTGCTATCCGAATTGGAAGACCAAAATCTTGCACCACGTTACTTTTAATCATAGAGATTGAGAAGGTGTTTGGATGTTGAAGTTAGTATCATTCCGTTATCCATAAAAGTGATTAAAGTAATTAAAAAAAAGTATTAAAAAGTATTTTTAAATTTTTAAATTTTCTTCATTGATTGAAATTATTTTATTTTTTTCACAATAGTATTTTAACTTATTTCAAATTCTCTAAACATAAAGCCAAATTTTCATTTTATCTTTATATTTCTTTAAAAGTTCGGAATTTGGAAAATAAAATTCAATTAAAAATTTGTCTGTGCAAAATATTTAACAAAAATTTGTATTTCGTTATTTAGTTTTGCTTTATAAAAATTAAAATTTTATATTTATTTTTGAAATAAGAAAAATATATTTTAATATGAAAACAAATTTTTAAAATTTATTCAAGACTGAGGTTTTCTCATTAATTTTTCCAGCTGGAAATGAAGAATAATTTAGATTTTCTATTCTTTTACCTCCAGTTTGATAATTGGTTTGTAAGTAATTCATTCCACTAAATGAATATTCTACATTTTGTTTTTATTTCCGAGAAAAATTGTTCATTTTAAAGCAATTTATTTTTTTAAAACTCACCGCTGAAATAAAATTAAATTTATTCCAGTTGATTAATTTTATTAAATTGGATGCACAATTACTTACTCTGTAAATGAAATTAATTTTTTTTCATCGGTTTATCTATTTATAAATTTTAAAGAAGCTACTTTTATACATATTTTTTTGACATTATGATGTCAAAATATGAGAAACAGAATTATTTTGACATTCTGGTACACTCTCAAGTATAATTTGGAATTTATTAGAAAATGATTTATTTTAATAAAACGTAAGACTAAAATTTATTAATAAATGACAAGATAAGATTTCAGTGATATTCTCGAAAATTATATAGGTAAGGAATAAAAAACATGTTAATTTGTAGAAAAGGGTTTCAGAGAGACAAGCTCCAATTCAGACTGTTTGATGTCATGAATATATAATTAAAATGGCCACCTTTATTAAACAAATATTATTTAAGGAATTTATTTATTCAAATTTTCGAAAAAGAATGGTCAAATAAGAGCTATTTTAAATAAAAATAAATAAATAGAAAGAAAAAAAAATTAAAAAAATTTTTTTTTATCTTCTTTAAGTTGACCATTTTGAAGCTGATGCTTCACTAACCTTCGGTGGGATAGAGTCCTGAAAAGAGATAACACAACAAAATGTATTTAATGAATAATTACTTGATTAATAAATTCTAAATTTGAAAATTAGATTAAAAATAAAATATTTTATGGGAAAATGAATATGTTGAAAAGCGCACGGAATTGGATGAGAAACGAAAAATGTTGGAAAATAGGAAAATCATTAACCCTACACTGCATATTGTATCACTGGTGATACACAATTATCTTATTAGAATAAAAAATGTCTCGCTCTTGTTCTCGGTAAATGTTCTCTCATATTACATTGTATTGGCTATATTTGCAATATAATACAAAAAAACCGTAATGTAATTCTCAATAGTTTTGTATTACCAAATCAATTTTTAAAACGTCTTACAGTTTAAGTCCTATCAAATATAAAAAGTCATGCAGTGTAGGGTTAATTAATAAATTAGAAAACTCAATATGCAAACATAAGAACAAATATTTGAGAGTATGAAAAATTTAACAAATTTAAAGAAGGTCAATATTAGTGTTGATTTATTATCTTTATTCAATAGGAAAAGGATTATTATCCTACTCCTCGTGCTCTTGATTGAATCGACAAACTCAACACAATAAGTTCATTTTTATCACATTAATAACAATTATTCAATGTTCAATAATAATTGCAACATTCAACTCTAATTTTGATTTTAGGAGCAAACCTTGAAACCACCTCAAACTAATGAGTCTAATTTGACTTTAATAATATTTCTCTGAATATCCTTTCTCTGACTTTGTCGAATACTCAACTAAGTTTCTTATATCACTTCAGCTCCCTAAATAAGAGCTAACTTCATTAATGTTTCTTGTAATCTAATTGCTAAAAATTGCTACTAACCGTTAAAACTAGGGATTGCACATTCGAAATTCGAAATTCGAGAATTCCGGATTTCGTTTTCATAAATATAGTTTCGAATTTCGAAAATTTCCCAGCGAATTCCGAATTTAAAATTTATTTTTTCGTGCTATCTCCAACTTGTAAATTGTGTTTTCATCATCAAGAAACCGATGTTATTTAAATGTGAATGTCCATGGCAAGAAACAGTTTTGGAATTTAGGTTTAGTTCGTGTTGAAGGACGTTTCCCTGCAGAGAAATGCATTACGGCCCTGAAAACCACATTGCAAGACAGCAATCTAAATATCGATAAAGATATTACGTCCATAACAACTGATGGGGCAGCTGTGATGCAAAAAGTTGGGCGGCTTTTACCATGTAATCAGCAGTTGTGCTTTGCACACGCGATACATTTAGCTGTAGTTAATGTTCTGTATATTAATTCGAATACAACTGATGAATTGGTGGCTCTCACAGATACAGAAAATGTTAGTGTAGAAGAACAAGGAAGTGACTTCGAGAAATCAGAGGATGAGGAATACATTGATGATGAAAGTGTTGGCTTGATTGAACAAATTTATATTGAGGCTGAGCATGTTGAGACTGAAGAATTTGGATTATGTTTTCTCATCAAAAAAGTTTGTTCGATTGTAAAGAAATTTCGTTTTTCGAGAACATCGAATGATATCCTTCAAGTATACGTGAAACAAGAATTTGGAAAAGAGTTGAAACTTATTATGGACACTAGAAGTAGATGGAATAGCTTTGTCGAAATGCTTGAAAGATTTAACCAACTTAAAATCTGTGTTAGAAAGGCATTGATTGACATTGCATCTGATATCGTTATTCTAGATGCTGAAATTTTCTCGATTAACAACATGATCTCTGCACTTCTCCCAGTGAAGTTTTACTGTTGACGCCCTTTGTCGAGAAGATGCAAATCTGCTTTCTGCTGATGCGGCATTGTCTTTTATGCTTGAGAATTTTGGATCTGATGAACTTTCACTAAAATTGAAGAACGAATTAGAAAACCGAATAACCCAAAGGCGAACAAATGTGTCTGGAACTCTTCAGCATTTACACAATGTTGGAAAAAATGAGATTCACGAATCTTTCACTAGACCATTGAAAAATACAATAGCCAAAGTTATTAAAACCTTTGCACAAAGATTGATATTTAACACTAACATGGAAACTTCCTCAGGCGAGCAGTCAGAAGCTGAAGATGTGGAAGAAGTGATGTCGGAAGAAAAAACCAATCCTTAGTCGTTAATGCAAAAGTTGCAGAACAAAATTCAATTGAATTTATCGTCTAACATACCTTCCAGCAAAACTCAACAAATAACAAATCGGAGCTTAATTTCAAAAATTAAATCTGAAATGAAATTCTTTGAAGAAAACGGCGTTCGTGGCAAAATATTAGAGTCTGTCTACTCATTTTTGATTTTGATTCCGCCATCGAGCTTGGAGTCCGAGCGAGCCTTCTCAATTGCAGGTAACTTTTGTACAAAAGTTCGATTAAGTGATTTCTGCTTCCTTAAAGCATATTTTAGGCAAACACAAGAATAATTTTATATTTTTTATTATTAAATGATATGCCATATTAGAATGTTTCTGTACTAATTGAATTTTTTGTACAATAATTTTATGTTTATATAACATTTTAAATAATATATTTTTAACTATTATTATATTGTTATGTTATAATTGAATTTGTGTACAATACATTTTATGTTTATATTTCATTTTGAATGATATAATTTTATGTTCCATTTTTATTTTAAATAAAAGTAATATTATGCAATAAATAACAATAAATTATCTCAAATAAGTTATTTTTATTATTTGTATAGACTTTAAAAAATTAACAATATTTCGGAATTCAATCGAATTCCGAAATATTTAACTTGCGAATTTCGAATTCCGATTTTTTTATTTTCCTCAAAATTTGCAATCCCTGGTTAAAACATAGTCTTTAAAACTCTCTAAATCTCACTCGTTTACATTCTCTCTATTAGATGTTTGATTTCTTGAATTAATAACATCCATAATATTTCAAAACAAAACAAAACTATATTTTTAAAAACAACACAAAATATCTCTTATTTAAACAGTCTCTGTCTTTAGCTTTGAGAATATTTTCGCAAGCATGAGTTAATAATTGAATAGGGAATATTTGTACACAATCATTCAATAAATATTTCATATTTTAATTTTCAATCATTCTTAAATATATTTAATTTATTATTTTAATTAACAATGTATTGTAGCGTTGTGTTATTTTTTTATTTATAATTAGAGATTGTAAGGAAATTTCATTATTTGTTGTCACTGGTCGCGTGCGTTGGTATAAAAATAAAAACTATATAGAAAATTGACAGAAATAAAAAAATCGATAAAAAAATTAACAAACCAAAGTAATATCTACGAAAGAATTCTGTAAGAGAAACTAAAGAAAATCAGAGACGACAAAAATTCATCCTTAGTATATTTGGAATTCGGATCGCCTATTATATTTACGAACAATTTGAACGATTCTATACAAGTGTACGAAGAGAAACTAAAGAAAATCAAAGACGACAAACATTCATCTTTGGTATATTTGGAATTTGGATCCCTTATTATATTTACGAACTATTTGAACGATTGTAAGTGTCTTTTTATTATTTTTTGAATAAAAGTTTAAAGTTTATATAATTGTAATCGTTGTTTAATTATTATATATTACTTAACATACATTCACCCCAGCTGTCCCGAGACAGTATTTTTAAAGGAGACTCGGCTGGGCTCTACAAACCTTCTTATTATACATACATAAACAAATATAAACATAACATACATATTTAATATACATATACATATTTATACATATTTATAACAACATCAGCTTTATAAACGTACGAATATATAATTGAGAACATACACATAACATACAATTTTATTATCTAATTTTATTATATTATTTAAATCTATTTAAAACTGGAAATCTAATACTAATTCTCTTTAATTACTTTCACACTCTCAGAATTGAAATTTCAATATGCGTGCTCAATGCTATGAAATATTTAATATTACGCAAAATTAGGTTAAGAAATTACTTTGAAAGGAAAATTTTATTAATATTTAAAAAGAAAGTTTGAAAATATTAATAAAATTGAAAATTTTCAAAAGTCTATTCGATCGATCTGAAACATTTAGAGAATGCATTGTTCGCGACGACGAATCTATCTGAAAATTTTCGGCTCGATCTGATCAAAGGAAGTCGGTTAATTTTCCCTCGCAAGATTTGTGTGGCTCAAACAAACATTCAAATATACATACAGAGTAAAGTTAATATAGAGAGTCTAAAAATTAATTATCTTATGTTATTTCAATTTGACAAACTTCCACAATACTTGTCAAACTTGGAAATTTTGTTTACTAATAAAATTGATTAATTAATATGTTTATATTTCTCAAATAACATTGCCTAATGACTGTGTCGATTTGAAATTAGAATATTCGTGTTTATCTATTTATTTGTTACCAGCATATATCTTTTTTTGACATAACTGGTATGCTGTAGGTATACTGTCAGTATTTTTCATTACATGAAACGATCGATAAAATGTACCAAATTTAACAATTTGAGTGCCGCAGCAATACAAAAATTTGTAAAATTTCATAACTTGCATGTAATTGAAAAACAAATTTTGTTGTCCATGGTCTCAATGGAAAAATGATGCGTAAAATAAACCCCGTCTCACGAGGTCTGAAAATACGAGGCCATGTAAAATAACAAGCTTATTTGCAATTAAAAACCTTTAATTTGCCATTTAAAATATCAAAATCTCAAAATTTTGTAACTTTTTAATGAAATTTAAATAGAAAAATCAGTAGTTAGAATAAAACAGTATTTATTTTGGAAACAGAAACAAATATCCCGCCAACAGTTTTAATTGAAAGTTTATTTACGCTTCTACCAGCAAAAAAAAAATTATTTGAAACTCAAAATTCAAATTCTACAAATATTTATGATTTTATTGTGTTTTTCGTAGAAAAAAACTGTTGTTAATTTAAATACAACTTCAGTTTTGTGTTAATGAGTTAAATTTCTTTAATTGTTCTTTCAATATTGATTATTTGGAAAAATTGTGAAAATCCTTTTTGGATTATGAAGGTTTTTGTTTAAAAGAAATGAAAATATTTCTAATATATTCTTTTAATTAATATTTTAATTAATATTTAAAAAAAATGCAGAATAAAAAAAATAATGATAAACGAAAAATAAACCTATAATCATATAGAAATAAAATAAATGAAACCAGGGCCGTAACAAGGCATTATTGCGCCCTGTGCGATTCATATATCTGGGACCCCTAAAACCCGAATTCAAATCAGCCTATTATAATAATTATAATATTCATGTTGAGATTGTCAACTATGTATTTATCATGCTCTTAAAATTCTGTTGCTAATTGAAAAAATGACAGGATCCCATTTTGTGGACTAATATTTTTCAAAATTCTCATCTACGAAGGCACGCTAATGGACCAGTCCAATCAGCAATGTTAAGGATAAGCTAGTTAGCTTGTCGTTTTTTTCATGCAGGCCATTTGATAATTTCTTTAATTTATATTTTGTTATTTTTAGGTAACATTAACAAATGTTACATTCCAATTTTGCGCCCCTTTCAGATGTGCGCCCTGTGCGACTGCACCGCTCGCACCACCCTTGTTACGGCCCTGAATGAAACTTATATTATACATAACATTCATTATAATGAATGAGAAGCATGAAAGTGCTTATTTTGAGATGAAAGTTCATTATAATTTAGTTCCTTGATTGTTAATTTCAATCTGAAATGCGGTCCCATATCCAAAAGTCTTTTTTTGACTTAATGTCTACAAATGCTGAAAAACCAATTTCACATAGATACGAAGTTGGAAAAGCAAAGATGTATTTCAGGACTTTCTCTGTTAAAACTGGATACAAATGTTGCATTAATAGTACAAATCCATAAGTACACCCATGATGCTTATTTTTCAAGATTCCTAATGAAGCTAATTCCAACAATTATTCTTCTTCTGCTTGGGATAAACCTTCTGGTGTGGATGTTGTATTAATCTTGAACGGATGTCTTATCTATTTTTATATATATATATATATATAGTGAAATAAATAAACATGTATCAAAAATTCGTCTTATATAAATAAAGATATTAGTTTTTATTATAGACTCCATAATCTGAAGGGATGAAAATGCAATTTTTGCTGAATTATTTCAAATAAATTTTGTCTAGAATTTATAATATAAATAAATTGTGATTAAAAAATTATTATTTATAACTAAGTCGCCATATTAGATGCGAATAAAATCAATTTGTATTTTTAACTTGTTTAATTAACAAAATTCGAATCCACTAAATATGTTTTAATATATTTATATAAGTGAGATAATTTGAAATTTTGATATTAATGCAGAAATTTGTCAAAAATACTTTAATTAATTTTATTTAATTATGTACAAAATTTAAATCAATATTTAAATTCATTTCGTTAATTTTAATTATTTTTAAATTAAGATAATTTTAAAAACTCCTTACAATAACTATAAACGTAATAATATAAATTAAAAATATTTACAATATTTACGAGAATATATAAATAAGTATATAAATTGTTAAATTATGGTTATAAATAATGATTTAAAATCATCTCAATTGTTGAATTTGCAAAAGTCAAAAACTCATGATAAATGTCTATTTAAAATTCAGGGCCGATTTAACTTTTCAAAGGAAAAAAGCGAAATCGAAATTTTTTATCATCTCAAAAGAATTTGGCAGATTTTATCAATTACAACACTGTTTGCAATATTGCTTTAAACTTAATATTTACTGACTCAAATTTTTCTTGCAAATACCAAAGTATTGAAAGGTAAATGTTTAATTTAAATATTTTCTTTTTATGAAAATAGTTAAACTATAGACAGGATTTATTCTTCGAACATAAAGACTTAATGTATATAGATTAAACAATACCGCTAAATATTTTTTACGCTAACGGAAATGAAACTCTAACAAAACAGCCCGACAAAATTTCGATTAGTGAGTTGGATGAGAAAACGAACAACAAAACAGAAGACAATTTAAGTATTAAACATTGATTTTATAAGTATTTTACACGAAGAAAAAATTCAGAAAGTTAATAAACTCAAGTGGAACTAAAGAGAATCTAATTTACACAATACGAGGATCCTGAAAGCATAAATTACAATCTTTTATAATCGGACTTGTCAGATCATCAATGAAAGTACTCATTTAAATAATTTGAACAAAATAAAATATCATTGATTTCATATTTAACGTGAAATATTTTAAAACAGATCTCTTTCCTTTATATAAAACATTTAATCGCACCTTCTTGTCTATTCTTTTTCAATCTTCTTTAAAAATATTACCTGTTTCAGAAGAAAGTAAGTCTTAGAGTTTAAACTAAAAAAGTATAAATTAATAAGTGTTGAGGATACCTAAATAACAAATTTATAAATAAATAAATAAAATTACTTGGGGGAAGATTGTCAGGAACTCAGAAAAGAAAACGGAAGTGAAAAGAAATTAAAAATGAGAAAGAGAAAGGAAATAAAAGTTATCAAACAGGAAAACGAAAACTAAGGTCAGTACTAATTTATTAGTACAAAAAGTAAAAGGAATTTTGAAATCGAGGAAAAAGGAAAACAACAATATCCTTATCTCGACAGCTTGCCAGTGATAATAGAATTGATGGGAGAAGGTGGTCAAACAAAAAAGGGAAAAGGGAAAAACAACTTGACAGCTGTCAGAGAAAAAAATGGGACAGTCGGGAAAAGCAGGAGAAGGAAAATGGAAAAACACTTGATTATCTGGAGTGCCACAATAGAAGCGAACTATATAAGGGAAAACTGGTGAACATGAAAGGAGAACAAAGAGAGAAGAAAAATTAGAGACAAAGTGACGCGAAATTGAAAACGATTTGGAAGACAATTTGAGAGACGATTTGAGAGATATAATTATTGGAGAAAATTAGACTTTGGACGAAACGTTGTTGGACAAAGGATTGTCAAAAATAATTGTAAAGGAAATAATTGTGGAAAATAATTATTGGAGAAGAGTTGAAGAAAAGAATTAGTTGAATAATAAAACGAAAAGAAGTATTTGATTATTTGAATAAAGTTGTGAAGAAAGTCAAAGAAAACAACCAGCTCAAAATCCCAGTTTAGAAACCAATCAGTAATTTGTGATATTTTTACACAAGTGCTATTCCTCACAGAGTGTTGCAATAAGCATTGTATAGTCACCGAGCAGAGTGTTGAATTTATTGTCAGAGTAAAGAGAAAGTTTATTTATGATTATCAATAAAGATTTCTGTTGTCAAGTGTTATTTGTGAATCGTATGAAGACACGCTTGGAGTCAGAGTAACATTTAAAATTTATCACCAACTCAATAACCCAACATAAGTTAAAGATTAAAGGTTAAATTAAACTTTCAACAATGGTTATTTCGATCCGTTTAAAAATATAAATAATTTATTATTACAAATTGTCGTTAAATTTTAAATGGTAATAAAGGAGAGTGTAATGATAAAAATGTGAATTAGTGTTAAATTACATTTTTATCTTTCCCACGCAATTTAACAACTCTTTGGACTTTGTGAAAGTGATAAATGAAACTCACTATCTCATTATTTTGGGTATAGCCTACTTTGTATCTTTACTTATGACTATTTAATTTAATCACATATTCTTCATTTTATTTGCTTATGATCATTAATGTTTGAAATTAATTTCCAATTTTAATTTTTAGTTTCTTCAATTCCATTATTATTATTTCCATTTATTTCAAATTTCCATTATGTCCATCTTATGCTGTTAAAATTCGAATATCATTAGAATATCATATGTGGTGGTCTTTGTTGGGCG
>CAUHTR010004093.1:0-13320 GCA_959609185.1 Schmidtea polychroa | reverse complement strand
AGGCGCATGCGTAAATCGCGCTGTTGGTGTATGAAGGGGAGAAGAAATTTTTTTTAGTCAGACATACGATCCTATTGTTAGATGATGAGGGTAGGCCCATCACTACATTCATTTTAGACAAATATTATAAAACAGGGCCAGGCAAATACAGAGTAAATGTGTACGCCGAAGAGCGCAGGTAGATAAAGGTCCTAACAAACAATTCAATTCCAGACAAACCAATTCAGCTCAATGATCTGCTCATGAGCCAGAAGATCAAAAAAATGTTGATTCGAAATGTTAACAATCACGTGCTAAATAAATTTATCATTTACTTTATGTGACTATTCTTTATGTTTGTTATTAGTGTTAATCATTAGTTTATCATTTATGTGACTATTCCTTATTTTTGGTATTGATCATTTTATCTTTCTGTACATACCTTTGGGTAGATTGTAATTTTATTTAATATATTTGTATATACACATATTTAACATTTTATAAAAAAGGGTAAATTAAATTATTAAGTAAAAATAAAGAAATAAGCTTTAATTAATTATTCGAAAATTTTAATTAACAGAAAATTTTTACATAAGTTCAACAGCTGAAAAATTAATAAATTCAACAGCTGAAAAATTAAGTGTTTTTTGGAGGAAAAAATAAATCAATTGAATTTAGTCTATTAGAAGAAAATAAAAAATTAAAGTGTCTCTTGAAATAAAACAAAAATTATGGAAATAAAACTCAAAAAAATAATAATAATTAATTTATAAGTAACAGCTGCCCTAAAATTTTATATAAATACCGAGGTAAAATTCATTTACTTGCCCAAAAATTATTGCGAAAGAAATTGCATTCAAAGGTAAATCCTTAGAATCACTCAACTTTTGAATCAGAACAAAAAAGATTCACACATTGACTATACTTGCAAAGGTACACACGCACACATAACAGACAACAATAACATATATTTCAACAAGCGTTTCAGTGAAGAAATAATTGTCAATATTTTATATTTTAACGAACGTTTCAGAGAAGAAATAATTGTCAATATTTTTAATTTCTTATATTGGGTAAACTTTTGGTTTTAATAAATATTTATAGACAGATTCGTTTGTTTTTACTTGATATATATATAAGAACCAGTAAGTTGAGTGTTCTCGATTATCGAGACCTCAACATTTGGTGCCGCGAACCGGGACTTTAAAATCAATTATTGTTATTCACAATTTGGGGGATAGGAATTGAGATCAGAGGGTATAGTATTTTATATTGGGAAAATATATTTATAAAAAACAATATCATTGACCAATTTTTAAATAAATAAATTCAGTTTTGAAAATTATTAAATAATTCAAAAAAAAAAAAAAAAAAGATAAAATAGATAATCAACCCGAAATAGTGTATAATCTCAGAAATAGAATAGTCTATAGGATGAATAATAATAATAATAATTACATAAAAATTTTACCAGTAGAACCATATAGAGGAGAGCCTGAAAAGTTCGACGATTTTTTCACTGAGATCGCTCAGTATGCAGAAGCTTGTGGTTGGACACCTGATGAGTTAAAAATGAGAATACCACTATATTTAAAAGGTTATGCGTTACAGGCATACAATAACTTAGAATGTAAAGGAAATAATTTTGATCAACTCGTAAGATATCTGAGAGCAGAAATAGTAATCGATAGCGACTTACAAAAGATAAATGTTCAAAAATTTAGAAACAGATACCAAGGTACTAGAGAATCAGTTGGTGAATATGTATATACGATTACGGAGTTAGCGAAAAAGGCATTTGGTGCAGGCGAGCACACAGCAAAATTAATTGAGGATCAGTTTTGGAATGGTATACAAAAATATTTATATAAAGCACTAATTATGGTAGAATATGGTAATTTAAATGAATTAGTTCATAAAGCTAAGCGTATAGAAGCAATACAGCGAGATAGATTTAGTTCACATGTAGATGCAATGGAAATTCAAAAGCCCATAGAGGTAAAATCTGAGTTGGGTAAGTCAGATGACAATATCCCCTGGGAGGAGATGAAGCAATTATATTTAAACTTTGTAAAAATAGACGAAGGGTAAGCCCGAGTCCAGATAGAAGTCAATCACCTGAAAACAGGAGGAGGTTCGATAATGTGAGAAATAGAAATTTTGAGAATAGAAACAATAGAAATACTTTCGATAGAGACAATCGTAATGAATATAATAGAAATAATTATACGAGAGATAATCGAGTCGATTTTAGTAGAAATAATTTGAGAAATAATAAATATGATAGAAATAATAGATATGATAATAGAGATAATACAAATGAATTGAGACGTAGACAGACAAGTCCATATAGACAGAATTCATACAGAGAAAGGCGAGGGAGCCCTTATAATAATGATGGTAGAGATAAAGTAAATTTTAATGGGCAAATCAAATGTTATAATTGCCAGAAATATGGTCACTTAGCTAAAGTATGCAATAATGCGCGAAGCGAATCGCCTAATAGAGTGAGATTTAAAAATGAGCCTGAGATAAAACAGATTAATAGTGCTGAGTTGATATCAGCTAATGATGAAATAAACAGTTTGAGAGAGGAATTAAAAGAATTTAAGACTCAATATGGGAGACTTATTGAGAGAAAGTTAGAAATGTCATTAAATGAGTTTCAGTGTTTTACCAATGATGTAGATATAGATAATGATGAGTTTCGTGAAGCAAGAGAAGCGGATGAGAAATTTCTTGCAGAAGCAAATAGATGTAAAGAATTAAAAGAGGAATTGAAAGAGACATTAGAGAAATGGCCTTATGATGATAATGAGACATTGCGTATAATAAATAGAGTTCAAGTCGAAGGAATTGACTTAGAATATTTGAGAAATTTGATACCACTAATGGTAAAGAGACAAAATATGACAAGAATATTTGAATTAGAAATAGAATTGAAAGAAATGATAAAATGTTATGGTGAATTTGTGAGAAAAAATAAGAAATTACATGAGTCATTGAATATAACTATTGAGGCAAAGGACCTTTCGAGAATACTTATGCGTAGTACAGGGGTACATGTTTGCACAAAAGTGAATAAAGTGAAACAGATGGCCAGAGCTAATTGGCCCGAGAAATTGGGAGATAATGATAAAGTGAAACTGTATTTTAACGGCGTAGAAATGATGAATAATGAATATATAATTGACTATGGAGTAAACGTCATTGATAACAATATTATTTCTGCAGTAATAGAAAGGCAAGAAAGTAAGGAAATTGATACACCAACTCCATCAGTAGAATTGAGTATAAACGACGAAAATGACTATGATAAATTATTTAGATTGTGGGATGCTTCTTCAGGAGGGGCAATGAGGTCACCAACAGCTAGCGAGGAAATCTTTAAACCTATCGATACTAAATATGATAATTTACACGAGACAATAGAAAAAATTGCGAAACAAGCAAATATGCAGGATGCAGAGACGATGAGACGAGGTAGAGGAAGGCCTCGAAAATCGGAAATAGCCGAAAAGTCAGATGACAGAAAGGCAGCAGAGCGTTTAAGAGATATTGCAAATAATATGAGACAGGAAGTTCCAAAAAATCAGGATAATGACAAAGATATAAAAATGATAATGGAGTTAGTTAAAGCAATGAATATGAGACGATTTCCGGAAGCAAAACCATCAGCGTTAATAGAAAATATAGTTAAAAAGGTTAAATTAATGGAAAAAGAGATTAGAGAATTGAGTGCTGAGGAAGCGAATGAAGAGACAGTGTTAAAGATACTATTTACAACAGGAGTTAATCGAAATAAAGTGATTACGGCAATGGCATATTTAATAGCAAGATACAAGAAACTTTTGCGATTGAATCCAAAGAATCAGATAGAAAATGTTGCTAAAATGATATACGATAAATTAAAAATAGATGCTATGCCATGGATAAAATTAAAAGGAGGATGGAAAATACTGTATGATGAGAGCCTAATCGAAAATGATAAGGAAAGCGTAAAAGATAATATTAATGTAGAAATAGATGATACGGAGGAAACAGTAAAAAATCTAGTAAATGAAACAACTATGAGACCAAGTCAAAAAGAAAGAAAGTCGACAATGTCAATAGTAATTATAGTAATAACGTTATTGTTAGATCTGATAAAAGGAAATAATGCGATCATAGCGTATGACTGTCAGAATCCTAAGTGGGGACAGAAATTATTCATTATTAGATGTAGAAAATTGCCCAGAGGCTAATCCAACAAAACTAATTGTTGCAGATCCAAAGATTTTTCACATATATCAAGAGTCTGACTTCATTCACACTGAGGCAGGAGAGTGTATCGTTAAATATTCAGAGGAAAGTTTTGTATGTAATAAAATAGCGAGAACAATATTAACTCCAACATGGGCACCAGAAGCGATAATAATAGCACCAATCGAATGTGAAAAATGCGTTAAAGACAAAAAAGATAAAAACGCCGGATGGATTTGAACTAAATGCTCAGGTAGGAGCACGAGTAAGGCAATTAGTAAATGGTCGTTGGATGGTCATCAACAGGAGGATATTGTGAAGGAGGAACGTATAAGATATGGGGCATGTAGCAGACAATATTGTAGTAAGACGACAATATTATATTGAATTAAGGAAATTCAAGGCGTCATTTGATAGTTCATCAAAGAAAATGATGACACATAAGTTTTGCACATTAGATGAGACAAGCTGTGATACAGGCGAGTCAATGATCATATACAAAAGTAAACAAATATGAATGCCATCTAACTAAACTAAAGACACTGAAATTCAGAACAATACGAGGTAAACAGTTCACGGATGTAGAATCCAAGAACATTAAAGACCAAAAACGACGAGCAACGATAATTCAAGAGAAAGATACACCAACGATATATATGTCAGATTCTGAAACAGAAGCGATGAGATTTGTGGGGAAAGGTGAAAGTATCAAATGTGGAAAAGCAGTTATACAAACAAATTATGAAGGAATTTATATCAGCGGAAGTGAAATTAAAGAGGCAAAATCGAAAATAGATAAATTCGATGTCAAGCTAGCGTCATATTTTAATAATAAAATCGACTACTTTATCATCATCAGTTAGTACAATTGGACAAAGTATATCAAGCAACTATTGCAAACGATTGTAAACTTAATAGAGAAATATTAAGAACAAAGATGGCGGTTGCAGTCACAAACCCAGATTTAATGGCACCAATCTTATTTGCAGAGAAAGGGACATTTGCAAGAGTTGTCGGCGAAGTGATACAAACATTTCAGTGTAAACCGGTTAGCGTATCTTTAGCAACGAATAATAAGTGCACGAACGAATTGCCAGTAGTGTATAAAGGAGAAACTGTGTACCTCCAACCAATAACAAGGATATTAACAGATAAAGACTATGTTCCGAGAAAAATTGATAAATGTACTAATCTATTAGATCCATTATACAAAATAAATGATGATATGTGGATTACAATGTCAGATAGAAAAGAAGCGACTAAACCACAAAAACTAGAACTAACTGAACTTGAGAAAAAGTTAGAATTTCAGGAAGTCAACGAAATGGATAACAATGGGATGTATACGAGAGAGGCGATAGAGAGCGCCAGAAAACATATGTTATTTCCTCATGAAAAAGAAAAAGTTCTTTCTATCATGGTAAACAAAATCATCGAAAATAGTTATGGAGGGAATTACAACTTTGATGTATTATTATCAAAAGAGCATTTCAAGAAAGTTGTGTATAGAGTATTATACAGCATATGGGGATATTTTGCGATTCTCGGAAATACGTTTTCCACTATATTAGGTATATATTATACAGTAGCACTACTGAAAATGATTTGTTCATCATTAGTTTCGTTAAGACAACTGAGACAAGTTTTTGGTAATTCATATAAAATGATGGCATGTTTATGCCCATTCATAGCGAAATATTTGATCACTGCGAAGCACGACAAAGAAATCAAACGGATGAAAAGCCGAAAGGAAGAGGGTGAAATAATGATCACCAATGAAAAAGATGACGAGGTAAACAAATCAGAAAACATTGAACAACCACATATTGGGTTATATGATAATCAAAGAGAACAATTGACAGAATTGAGAAATAATATTGAAATTAGAATCCCAGGTGAAAATGGTAATTGTCATTATGTTCCAAGGAAAACCTATGGATGTTACGGGTTAGAACTTGACGACATATTGGAAGGGTTAAATGAAGCAAGGCCCAAATTACAAATAGTAATAAATGATGCGATAATAAAGGCATTATGTGACACAGGAGCAGCAGCTTCTATGATTCGAGAAGATCAGTTAACCGAAAATCAAAAGAAAAATATCGTGAGTACAAGAGATAGAGTAATTTCTTTATCATCACATTACATACCATTAAAAGGAGATATCGAATTAACAGTCCACTTTTCGGATCAAGTGGTTGAACATGTATTCAAGGTAGTAGCAGAATGTAAATGCGTATGTGTCCTTGGGATGGACATACTCAAAAAGTTAAGAAAACTGTGTAATCGATTTAACGGATAGTACAGTCAAACGGAAGGCAATATATCAAGACGCAAGATTTACTGAGGTAATTGCATTAGAGACATTTGAACTAGAGTATCAAAGTGATCATATAATTCCAGTAAAAGTAAATGTTAAAAGTGAGGACACTTTCATTTTCGAGCCTGAAACGGCAATATCACGAAATCATAACATAAAGTTAACAGACGAGTGTGTAATTCCAAATAATGGAATAATTCCAATAAGAATCGCGAATTACGAAAGAAATAAAGTAAAAATTCATAAAGGTACAAAATTGGGAAAGTTGTTCAAAGGTGAATTAGAGCAAACAATTGAAGTATGTGAGATGTCGATGACGAGTGATGTCGGTGAGAGAATGGTCGAACAGAGTAAAGCAAATAATATTAAATTTTATGATAAAATTAAAATAAATAATAACTATCTAAACGAAACACAACAATTACAGCTACAAATATTGCTTGACGAATATAGTGATGTTTTTGCAAAACACGAATTTGATTTAGGAGATACTGATATTATCAAACATGTAATCGATACGGGGAATGCTAGACCAATAAAACAGAGACCCTATAGTGTACCATATAAATTAAGGGAGGAAATAAAACGACAAATTAAAGAATTAAAAGAGGCAGGCGTAATAAAACAAAGTTTTTCACAATGGGCATCACCTATTGTACCGGTTAAAAGAAAGACGGGGAAATTCGAATGTGCATTGATTATCGTAAATTAAATGATGTAACAGTAAAAGATTCTTACCCATTCCCGAGAGCACAAGAACAATATGATAAACTTAGGGATACTAAGTATTTCACAGTAATAGATGCAAATAAAGGTTACATGCAAATTCAAATGGAAGAAGGGGATGCGGAAAAAACTGCTTTTGTCATTGAGGATGGTTTATATGAATATACAAGACTACCGTTTGGGTTAACTAATGCGCCAGCAACATTTCAACGTTTAATGAATACAGTACTAGTAGATGTACAACATTGCGCAGTATATATGGATGACATATTAATATCGTCAAAAACATTTGAAGAACACTTAAAAGATATAGCAAATGTATTACAAAGATTGAGAAAAGCAAGAATTAAAATAAAACCTACTAAATGTAAATGGGCAGAACCTTCAGCATTATTTTTAGGACATATAGTCACAGTAGACGGTATAATACCTAACCCAGATAAAATTGAAGTAGTTAAAAAATTTCCAGTTCCAAAAACATTACAACAAGTACAGGGATTTTTAGGTCTCACAGGATATTATCGTAAATTCATACAAGATTATGCAAAAATAGCAGCACCACTAATTGAATTAACAAAAGGAGTCAAAACAAAGGGAGAGAGTAAAGGAGTGTTAATAGTGCAGGAAATTAATGATAAAATTAACAAGCCACAAAAGAAATGGAAAGATGAACATCAAAAAGCCTTTGATCAACTAAAAGAAAAATTAATAACAGCACCGATACTAAGATACCCAGACTTTAAAAAACAGTTTATTGTCATGACAGACGCCAGCGGGAAGGCCGTAGGGGCAGTCTTAGGACAAGAAGAGGAAAAAGGTAAAGATTATGTAATAGCTTATGCAAGCAAAACATTAAAAGGAGCACAGATTAGGTACTCAACAATTGAGAAAAGAGTGTTATGCTATCGTTTTTGCATTAAAACAATTCAAGCCATACATATATGGAACTGAGGTAGTGATTAGAACAGATCACAAACCATTAGAAGGGTTATGGAAACATAAAGACACATCCAGTAGATTGTTAAAGTGGGCAATGAAAATACAAGACATGCACATAAAGATTGTATACAAACCAGGCAGAATAAACAGGAATGCAGATGCATTATCACGAATTCCAGAGTTAGGAGCACTAGAAGTTTTTGCATTAGTAACTGAAAAACCAATAGAAATATATGAGGAACAGATGAAAGATCCAGAACTCTTCAAGATAAGAGAAGAAATAAAAAAGGGAACTAATCAAAAGTATAAAATCTGTAAGAAGTTAGTTGTTATTGAGGATTTTAGCGGTAAACAATTAATAGTAGTACCACAAAGATTAAGACAAATTCTTCTATTACAATATCCGATGGTGCTCTAGGAGGTCATTATCAAGTAGGAAAACAGCAAGCAGGTTGATGCAAAAATATTATTGGGAAGATTTAAAAAAGGACGTCAAGAGATGGTGTAATGCATGCACAATATGCGCAACTAGAAAAAATACAGGAACAAAAACTAAAGCACCTTTGCATCCAATCCCAGCTACAACATCACCAATGGAACTGTGCGCAATGGATTTTTGTGTAAACTACCCACAACAATTAATGGGAATAAGCACATACTAGTTTTTAGCGATTATTTTACAAAATGGGCAGAGGCATTTCCTACAAAAGATGAAACAGCAGAAACAGTAGCTAAATTACTTGTGGAAAAAATAATCTTTAAAATCGGTACACCGAGAAAATTATTAACAGACAAAGGGAAAAATTTCATGAGTGAAACTATAAAAAGAGTAGCTAACATATTTAACATGCATAAAATCAACACAACAGCATACCACCCTCAAACTGATGGCTTAGTGGAAAGATTCAATGGGACATTGCTAAGTAGATTAGCCGTGTTTGTGGGAAAAAACCAAAATGATTGGGATGAATACGTTAATCAATGCACATACATTCATAATATCACACCAAATGAGACAACGGGATATTCACCATATTTCTTAATGTTCTTAAGAGAGCCTGCAACACCGATTGATACAATTTTTGAACCTCGAGTATCACAATATTTAGATGCGCCAGATTATGTAACAGTAATGCAAGAGAGGCTACAAGATGTATACAAAGTTGCAAATTTGAAAGTAAATTTAGACAAGAACAGTATAAGGCAGATTACGATAAAAATAGCAAACCTCATAATTTTAAAGTGGGAGATAAGGTTAGACTTATGTCTCCACAAGTAGGTAAAGGTAAAACAACAAAATTAGCAAGACCATTTAAAGGCCCATATGAAGTAGTTAAAATAATCAACGAAAACTTACATATACAAAAACAAAAATGAGGACCCCATAGTAGTGCATGTAAACAGGTGCAAATTGGCAGAAGCAGAAATAGTAGAGGGACCCATACATAGATATAATTTACGATCCCAGAAAGGATTAATGATGTCAGCAATCTTCTTAACAATCATAGGAATAATTAATACAACTAATGTTAAAGAGAAGTACAAAACCGAATTTATGGGAGATAGAGACATTTTAATAAATATTTCACCTCATGAAATTTACGTATTCAATCTAGGGAAAAGCCGATAAGAAATTTATACTTAAATCAACAAATACCAAACCAAAATTTATGGAAAAAAGAGAGAAAAAAACCACTAATGAGTTCGAAAGGGGAGACAGCGCTGAGTTTGTTGACCTGGAACCCAACACTCAATACACTCTATGTGTTCTATGGAATACATACAACGATATACCACAAATACAATGTAAAAGGGTAAAAACCATGCAGACAAAAAAACGCAAAATGACAAAGAAAGTAATCATAGTTACAACACCGGTAATAATACAAACTAATTCAAACCCAAACATGAATATAACAACCCCGAAGGCAATAACTCAAACCATAATAAATGAAGTAATAACGAAAGCCTATAGAATACCAATCCAACTTAAAGAAAAGCTAATTAAATTACCCACGGGAAAACCCATTGTAATAAAAAGTTGGAACGAATTACAAGCATTTCAAAAACAGACACTAAAACCACTATGGCCTTTTTATGTAATATCAGCCAGCATCTTAGCAATAGCGACATTAGCAATAGTTAGTAGTGTACAAATCTACAAAAGTACAAGTGGAAAAGGCAGCGGTATCGGCACCGACTGGTCAAAGAAGCACCAGGGCATTTTCACTTGGACAAAATATCCCTGGACAATATACTCTGTCCACACTGGTATAATAACTTAAAAATTTTAATTACATAAATTGGTCAATGATATATAATAAAAGTATATATATTAATATTTATATAACTGCGTATAAGGTTAAACCTCAAATGCGCAACAAGCATAAATATTTATTATTTGTTTTTAGAATAGTAATAAGAAGTCTATCGAATCAATTCAATCAAATAAATCAGTCTAATCAAATCAATCCTCCAATAATCCAAAATCAAAACAGCCAATCTAATCAATCCAATCGACAAGAAAATAATCGCTTCTATCAAATCTATCTCCATAACAACAAAGCAATGCATCCATCAGTTCACATGCATTCTCAAAGAATAAAACCTCAGCGAAATCCGGAAACTCAGAAAACAAAGCAATATGTGCCAATGCTACAGAAACACTATCACAGTTTCTACAAAAACCTACAAAATAAGATCAGCACGGATGGCACTCCCATTACGATCAGAAGCTTCCCCAACCAAGTATGCATCCCGAATGAAATGAAAATCGAGATAGAAGAAGGGAATTGCATCTTATCAAATTTAATGAAGCAAGAAGAATCAAATTAAGAGAATTAATCGGAGCATATGATAAATTCCCCAACGCAGAAGAAGCTGTAAGGGCTGGAAAGAAAGTGCCCCATAGAATTTTATTCCACATCACTAAAACAGAGGTCGCAATATGCCAGCAAAGAATACCACTAATCACCACAAGCAATTGTACAATAACAATAAAAACTAAAAAAATGATCGGAGCGTTCCAAACGACTACAATGAATTGATAGTCCAAATGAACAGCCTACCCTGTGTCATAGCGATCGAAATATTATACGTACCCACCATTCCAAATCCATTTCAACAGCTGGAACTTATCGAATCAAACATCTATATGCATGGAGATTTCATCAGAAAGAAAATGTCATTCACCCACAAGGAATTATCTAAGGAAGAGAGACATCACCTAATTATGTTTCTAGATGCGAAATTGGTATGCGACATCAACAATAACTTAAGGCCAGTAGAAGTCAGCATACGAAATTTTAAAGGTGTGACAATATTCGATGAAAAAATTACACCTAGAACGAAAATCCTACATTATTATCCAGAAAAGACAAAGGCCAACAAGGAGAATATCATCGGAAACAAAGATGAATACGAAGCACTCGTCGAAATTCAACAGTTACTTTGTGGAAAGATAGTCGTGGGATTCGACATTATAGGGAAGCTCAAAGCTCTCACATTAGATCTCTATAATATTATGGGAGTTAGAGAAATGTCGGAAGATATATTCATGTGCTCGTACGTCAAAAACGTTGCGCCACACAAGATAAAATTGTCTAACCTGGCATACCAGGTAATCAGACATCACAAAAGGTGGAACAAAGATAAACGCATCAATAGAATGCTGCGTGAACCAGAACCATTTCCAGCATGGCAAACCACAATGATCATCAAAGTAATATATGCAATCGTGGAAAACCAATGGGAAGAAGTTGTTAAATGGACTCAGAAGCCTTCAGTGAGCAACAAATGAAAGATCAACTATATCCCATCAAGGAGAATAGTCTGGAAGAAATATCTGACAATGAAGAAGACATGTATATCGAACCATCGCAAGTCGAACTGAAATTCAATAGAGATGGAACACGCAGAACTTTCGAGAACGAACTAATGGAAAGCGATGACGATGTAATATTCATCCAAGAAGAGAAAACACGAATACTTGAAACAACGGTCAAAAAGGAATTACAAGAACCAAAATTCCATCCGGGAAAACCAATGGAATGTGACCTCGACTCAGAAGAGGAATACTTCTCAATGACGAACAAGAGGAGAGAAATATGGATATAGACGAATTGGGACCAGAACCAGATATCGCAATCGAGGAGGAACCCAATTTCATCATACCAAAGGAGAAAGAACAGATTACAGAAAAAGAATTAACACGGCATTTTGGAAGGCGTCTAAATGATGGCGACACATTAAATCTGGCACTGGCAAAAGGATTCAACAGAACAAGGATGCTAATAAGAGACAGCGAAATCGAGCTGGTGCGCAGTATAAGAGATAATGCGGACATTATCTTAACGGCCCAGGGAGGAATGTTAGATGATGAGGGTAGGCCCATCACTACATTCATTTTAGACAAATATTATAAACAGGGCCAGGCAAATACAGAGTAAATGTGTACGCCGAAGAGCGCAGGTAGATAAAGGTCCTAACAAACAATTCAATCCAGACAAACCAATTCAGCTCAATGATCTGCTCATGAGCCAGAAGATCAAAAAAATGTTGATTCGAAATGTTAACAATCACGTGCTAAATAAATTTATCATTTACTTTATGTGACTATTCTTTATGTTTGTTATTAGTGTTAATCATTAGTTTATCATTATGTGACTATTCATTATTTTGGTATTGATCATTTTATCTTTCTGTACATACTTTGGGTAGATTGTAATTTTATTTAATATATTGTATATACACATATTTAACATTTTATAAAAAAGGGTAAATTAAATTATTAAGTAAAAATAAAGAAATAAGCTTTAAAATTATTCGAAAATTTTAATTAACAGAAAATTTTTAATAAGTTCAAAGCTGAAAAATTAATAAATTCAACAGCTGAAAAATTAAGTGTTTTTTGGAGGAAAAATAAATCAATTGAATTTAGTCTATTAGAAGAAAATAAAAAATTAAAGTGTCTCTTGAAATAAAAAAAAATATGGAAATAAAACTCAAAAAAAAAAATAAAATAATTAATTTATAAGGTAAACAGCTGCCCTAAAATTTTATATAAATACCGAGGATAAAATCTGTACTTGCCCAAAAATTATTGCGAAAGAAAT
>CAUHTR010004092.1:0-33109 GCA_959609185.1 Schmidtea polychroa | reverse complement strand
ATTATTATTATTATTATTATTAATATTATTATTATTATTATTATTATTATTATATTATTATTATTATTATTATTATTATTATTATTATTATTACTTATTATTATTATTATTAATATTATTATTATTAGTAATATTATTATTATTATTATTATTATTATTATTATTATTATTATTATTATTATTATTATTATTATTATTATATTATTATTAATATTATTATTATTATTAATATTATTATTATTATTATTATTATTATTATTATTATTATTATTATTATTAATATTATTATTATTATTATTATTATTATTATTCATTATTATTATTATTATTATTATTATTATTATTATTATTATTATTATTGATTATTATTATTATTATTATTATTATTATTATATTATTATTATTATTATTATTATTATTATTATTATTATTATTATTATTATTATTATTATTACTATTTCTTGTGAAATACCAGATATGCGGCGAGTGCAACATGATTGATCACTTGATCACTATCCTTGTCTTTTATCATTTACTTTCATTATTTCTGCAACTCTCAATCCGACAGAATAACTTGATTTGAAGATATTTTATGGTTGTTGAAAGGACGAACTTAACATACTTTGTTGCGTTTGCAATTGCGATTTAAGACTGACAAGCTTATATTTTCTTACTTTCACGTCGAATGTCAAATAGTTGGTATATCTTGTTTTATGGTGTCATTTAATATTGAATTCAGAACAAACAGATATGTGGAAATTATCACAACATATTTTTTTTAATTGTACTTATGTTCAATTTTGGAATTAGAAAGAAAGTAAAAGTGTTCAATAGTTAAATAACATGCTAAATATTATATATTTACAGCATTTATAAAGCCCTCGTGGTTTACTTAAATAAAATAAGTTGAAACTGAAACATCTTGGATTTTTCTTGGCATTCCCACCATGCCATGGGCCTCTGCGCTTATTTTCCCGTTCAAGAGCTGTCTTTCTGTGCAAATAATTTTATACATCCCGGTTTTGACGTACTAACGTTGTTTATAAAAATAAATGCTGTTTTCAATTTTGACGCGTCATCGAGTTCTACTTAATAATAAGCATTGCCTAAATCAATTGTCGAGGAAGATTTTGCTGCATCAAGAATATCTAATAATTCATCTGTATTTGAAATGGGGAAATCGGTATTTCTGTTACATTATTTAAAGCACGGTAGTCCAAATATATTCTTATATCACAGCTGTTTTTCTTTTTAACACATACTAATGGAGAGTTCCAAGATGTATATTCTGATATAATGCCATATTTCAACATTTCTTGAATATTTTCTTCAATTTTTTCTATTAAATGTATGGGTTGCCGCTTTGAGTTTATTACAATCGGGTTACCCTTAGTAAGTATTTCATGCTTTAATAGTTCTGTTTTCCAAACATCCCATTTATGTTTCATAAAAATGCCGTCAAATGCGGAAATTAAATTATTTATTAACTTATTTTCACTTCTGTGGCTATCTTTTATATTTATCTTTGAATCTGGGATTAGCTTCTCATTCTGTAATTGATCTGTTATCATAACCTTATCTTGGTAAGCTCTTCTTAACAGCATCAGCATAGCGTTGGGTTTTATTCACTGAAGCTACATTAATTTCTTTTGAAACTTGATCGTGTTTCTTTAATCTTTCTTTCATTTTATCAAATGATTTTAGATCTTCCATTTTGAGATATTTCTTAACTTTTTTATTTTCTAGCGAATTGAATAGCGAATTGAATAGCGAATTGAACAAATTTCTTTAGTTCTCCTTCATTAAGTTTATGCTTCAAAATATTTTTTGTAAGTTTCTCAATTTTTGAGCAGAATTCTTCAGCAGCCTTATTTCCTTGACGATAATTTAGCGCTTCGTTAAGATCATCGATAAGACTTCTGTTTTAAGGAAATGCGTTTCTTAATCTTTCTGTGTAATGCTGAGTTTCGTTTGTCAACTCATATTTCTTCTTTGCATTGATTGTTAGAAAAGCTTTGACGAACTTACTTCTGTATTCATCGACAATATTTGTCATCTCGAAGAATCGTTCCGTTTCTAAGATGAAATCTTCCACACCTGAATCCATGTCATATGTTCTGGTGGTTTGATAAAATTTGCAATCGTGGTCGCCATATTAGCCACAGAGCTACGGGTATTAATCGAATCCATAAGAACAAATTATACTAACACGTTTATTATTATATATTACAAATATAATTAAAACAAATTATAATGTTAATTTATTTGAGGAGTTTCTAAAAATAATAATTAATGTATAAGTAATCAAAAATACACAACATCATACCATTATTTTAATACAAATTACAAAAACGCCTCACACTCGGAATAAAAGAAACAGTAACAAGTATCATAATAAAATATAGACTGGAATTTTATCCGCACTTCTAAAAATTATTATCTTAATTATTGGTTAGAAATTACTCTGCTATACCGTGATTAATTTTTATGCCACATTGAGCCAAATGCAAATATTTGAATGAAAATTTTAAATTATAAAAAAATAAAGATTATTCTATAATCTAAAACTTTCAGTTAATATTTTCACCAAAGATTTATCTTGTCATTTACCATTTGAAATTTGTATTATTCTATTAACCCCACCTGTCTCGAGTAGTGATGTGCTCCATGATATATTTGGCTTGAAAATTATTGGTTTTAATGAGGTAATTTTTTAATTTTGTTTTAATTATTTGTTTAAATGTTTGAATATAAGAAATGTTTTGGTAATAATTTGGCGTATCAAGTAACCAATCGTGAAGGGTAGCAAGCAAAAGATTATCCAACTTATATAATGTGTCCCCAGCAACGATATCAATCTCTCAGTTGAATTCATTACGATATTTTTCAAAAAAAGCCTAACACTATAGTGTGACCAAAATTCACCGTGGAAAAATATTGAGACCATATATTTCATAGTTTTTTATCGAAAATTTTTTTTAGGCTTTTTAAGAGATTTTAATTTTATACTTTCAAACGAAAATTAAATTTAAAAATTAAAATTAAATCATTTAAACAAATAAATTAAAAAATGATTTTCAAGTCAAATATCGCCGGTACATAAAGGACACTTCTCACTAATTGTTTACTGTCTTATGAATCGCAAAATACTAATGAAATATATACTTTTTTTTATTTTTAAATGTAAGAATTTAAAATAAATAATTTATATTTTTATTTTTAGTTTTCGATTTGGGCTAATTTATTCAGTGACAGTCTATTTTCAGATACAGAAAATTATTGCCATTGGTTCCATTCCCAAAATAGGTCAATGTACTAAACAAAATGACAAATTAACTACTTATTGTCTTAAGTGTATGTTTTTCAGCGGTATCGTTGTAGCGTTAGAGGAATGTTGGATATCAACTTGAGAATACGTGATGATGCAATGACGCGAGGGCCCACTAATTATGCCAGTCAGTGGTTTTGTGAAATAATAACCGGCACACCAGCTCCTCCTTTACAATAAATTTTGAAATGTTAATTATCATGAATACACTCATACCTCGCTTTACGGCCTAGATACGTTCCAGGAAAGTTGGCCGCAAAGCGAAACGCCGCATAACGAATCAAATATGATTTTGATACAATTCCATGAATTCAATAGGATTTTTGGCCGTATAACGAAACATTTTAGGCCGTAAATCGAAAAAGTGCCGTAATTAAAGTAGACCGTTATAGCGAAAAGCCGTATAAAGAGCAGCCGTATAGGAGGTATGAGTGTATTATATTCTACCATGTCAAGATATTAATAAAATTACATTTTGATGTATTTTTAAAACATTTTCAATTATAAGAATAAATGGCAAATATATGATCATAGTTGTGGAGAACGGTTTGTAATGTTAAATTATTACAACAGAATCCTCGAAAATTCTTCAATGTAAACAGAAAGAATAATACTCCAACAGAATTTGAAGTTTCAAAGACCATAAAAGGATTGCTAATTCGTGGAATCTTTTCATATTTCTAACAGATATCAAATACGATCGAACAAAATAAAGGGTTATGACAAGTACAAAATAAAGCCAGCTCTGGACCCAAATTGTACATCACGGGGTTTTAAACAGAATCAACTTTAAATTTATGCCTTTTTGTTATTCCACTGAGGTTAGGGAGTAGTTTAAAAAGAAAAAGCAATAGCAAAACTGTTGAGACATGGATAGAATGCAAAATTAAAATATCTGGGAGATAAATCCTAAATTATTTAATCTTAATGATAAATAATGAAGTACCCCAGAAAGGTTCGTATAATCTATAACCCTTGTTCATGCCATTTTGACTCAGTATGACTTTTCCGCATAGTATTTTGTCTGACTTACTTGAAAACATCATTTTACTAATAGCTAAAAAGGGAACTTATTTTAACCTTTCAGTTGCAATGATCCATACTTGAGAAAATCTGGGTGTGATGTTGTTGAGGTATGTGAGTCTGATGAGTTAAATAAATTAAATAGTGTGAGCAAGGATAATGAGCCTAAATTTGTGTTAGTATTGCCGCAATCAGAAGGTTTGTTTTAGAATTATAAAAGTGAAGATAAGAAAGCAGTTAGGGAATTTAAACTATAGGATAGTGTCAACTTCATGGAAAGTACGCAATGTTTGTTAACAAGTCTAAAACTCCGGTTGAATTATGTTCCGATCTCGTTTATCAGTTTACATGTAATGGGTGTAATGTCACATACATTGGAGAGACTTCCCGTCATCTCTGTATTCGAGCTCGAGAACATTATAGACGGAAGGCTTTGATCCATATTAGTGAACACAATAAGGGCTGTAAGAGTAAAATAGGTATGTCTGATTCTATAATTTTATTAAAAAATTTCGATAATTTTTGGGAACGTGTAATTTGTGAGGCGTTATTGATAAAGTCATTGAATCCGAAAATTAATGTGCAGAATGCAGTGAATACTTGTATTTTAAATATTTTTAAATAATTTTTTTATTTGTTGTATGTATTCATTGTTGTTTGTTGAATTAATTAATTAATAAAAAAAAATTTTAAATTATTAAATTAAATTATAAAGGTTAAAAAATTTTTTCAAAATAATATATAATTTTAATTATGATTTTTAAAAAATAAAATGTTTTTATTAAATAATAAAAAAAATTTTTTATAATGAATAAAATTAATAAATTTGTTTAAAATCCTTAATTTATATAGTTATTATATCCCACCTGATGATGACAGGAAAACTGTCGAAATATATCGTGAAAAGAATGTTTGATTGGCGTTTTCTAATAATTAAGTCATTGCCATGTATGTTTAACTATTTATTATAATTATGGTAATTTTTTCAAAAACAAAAGATAAAAATAATTGAGTAATAACATTTTATTTAAAAATGAAACGACACGAGAGCTTGTGTGGTCGCACCAGCCTCCGACTGGCAAATTTTTAATACCTAAAATGATCATTATCAATTCTCGATATCTTCATTTCAGACAACAAATTTATATTTTTATTTATTTACCACGAATTTTCAGAAGTGTTTATCAAGCTTTTGTTCTCTAATTTTAATTTATAGACTTAAATAGAAACGAAAAAATATTATTTTACTATTATTTTTTTTACAAACGTTAAAAAAATTGCGTCAAAAATGTGTAATAAATTAAAATATTGATTTTGAGTCTGTAATTAAGAGAAAAACGACAATGCTTCCGGTGGCGCGTTTACAGAAAACGGTGTCTTAGTCGCACACATTAACTACAGAATGCGACCGTTGCGACTAATTAGTTCGATGTCGTTTGCATAAAATGAATTATTAGACCTGTTGAGTTAATTGTCGGTGATTTATCAAATCGATAACTACTCTGACTCCAAGCGTGTTTTATTCATCAACAATAACGAATTCCAAATAATATAATTTTATTAAATACCACAAATGGTAATAACCATTACAATGACACCAAATTCTTAATGTAACTCAAACGTATTTGAGTGCTTATTACAACCCTTCATGAGGAATCGCACGTTTGGAACACTTTAATTATACAAACACTTAACGACTTCTAGTATCTGACACCTTGCACAATTGATCCGGTTGCTTTCCTGTCTTGACTTAGAACTTTAACATTTTTTGCTTGTTAATTTGATTATCACTGACATATTGATCTAACGATTATATTCCCTTTTCTATTTCTTCATGGCTGTTTTATTAATTTATAAGGCTTTGATTTAACTTCTCTTTTTAAATTATCAATATTCCGTCTTCTCTAATTTTGCTTCTCTAAATACATTGTCTCCTGTCTCTTGAAATTAGTATCTTGCTATTTCCTGACACTTATAGATGATTATCTTGTTATTCAGCGTACTCCCTTGGACATTCCTAATTCCCGAATTATTTCTGGCATCTATTCCGAATTTGAGAGCACGACATCATTTATTGTAGCCATATTCCCCTGCTCATTTTTATTCGGGTATCCTCAACAGACCAAATGAACAAAGACAATTTAACACATTGACGGACAGTAGAAACAAGTGAAGTTCGAAAATTGACACCATATGTTTTTGTAATTTTTAGAATATTAGAAGTATAGTTTTACTCTTTCTGCTTAAATAAACTTAATTTTGATTAATTTAGCACCTTTAATAAGGTAATTTAAAAATGTAAATGACAGCAATTTTTTTGTGTGCAACAACCGTTTCGTTTTTGACGGCTATTGCCGGCATGCCACATAGTGAACTTCGCCTTGACGGCTATAGACGCAAGTGTCCGTCAACGTGTTAATTACAATAATATACTTTCATGTGAATGCTAAAGTGTGAAAAATATAAAATATAGTTTTTACTTAAAATCAAAATTGAAAAACTATTTTTTATTTCATTCCTTTCGGTTCAAAAAGCGTGTGTCTAGTGCGCCGATGCCTAAACGCCTTACTGAATGCTTCCAAAATAAATACAAATGATCAAAGGAAATAATAAATAGCTTAAGATTCAGATTCTTAATACAGCCTTAAGATAACACAGATGGATTAAAAATTATTCATTGTAATCAAACGGTTGTTTTTGATCAATTAATTCACATTTTAGGATAATTCTCCAAGTCATATGGTAATGTCTGATCCCAATATTCATCAATTGGTGTGGAAAAGGAAGCATTTTTCCTAAAAGGGGTGTCTTTCGCTTTTACTTGACTCAAACCCTAAAATGTATTAATATAACTAATAACCTTCAATGGCACATTTAGCTCACATGAATCCTATCTTTATACTCTGTCCAATAAGAGACCGGCTGTTCACGGACCATGTTGCAAGGCTAGAAAATATATTATTTAATTGAATTTATAAAACGTAAAATTTTTGCAATAGATCAAGAAAATAAAGTGGAAAAGGTTACAAAACAAAAAAAATACAACTAAAGCTTCGAGGCTGAGAAAAATTAATTTATTTTTTGATTTCTGACATTCTTTGATTCTGGCAATTGTCTTTTTATATTGATGAGAACATAATGATAATCATTGAATTAGATTGTGATTATTTTGCACATGTCCCAGCTTCATATTGCTTTGCATTCCATCTTTATGTAATTCAATGCAATAAATGAAATCGAAATAATTTCCAAAATTAGAGAAAGTTCAAAATTAATAAATTATTTTTTATAAATGTTCAAAAGTCAATTAATGAAAGAACAGAAGATGCGAATTGTGTTTAGATATAAGAAAATATGTGAAAAGCGAAAAATATTCAAGAAATAGAAAATCTGTAATTATATAATTTATTAAAATAAAAATTCTTTGAGTAATGAATTAAGCAAATTACTGTTTTCTAGAACCATTATCATGACAACATAAATGATTTTATTCTTCTGCAATTAAATGAGGGTTAATCAGTTGGTTTTAGGGCAACTGGAGAAAATTATTATTATTTTTCTTTATAATTTTTTTAATATTATTATTATTATTATTATTATTATTATTATTATTATTATTATTATTATTATTATTATTATTATTATTATTATTATTATTATTATTAATATTATCATTATTATTATAATTATGTATTATTATTAAAATTATCATTATTATTATTATTATTATTATTATTATTATTATTATTATTATTATTATTATTATTATTATTATTATTATTATTATTAATATTATCATTATTATTATAATTATGTATTATTATTAATATTATCATTATTATTAATATTATTTATTATTATTATTATTATTATTATTATTATTATTATTATTATTATTATTA
The DNA here is from genome assembly GCA_959609185.1 of Schmidtea polychroa. Taxonomy (NCBI): domain Eukaryota; kingdom Metazoa; phylum Platyhelminthes; order Tricladida; family Dugesiidae; genus Schmidtea; species Schmidtea polychroa. The sequence goes on along the minus strand of CAUHTR010004092.1, from coordinate 24,856 downwards.
TTATTATTATTATTATTATTATTATTATTATTATTATTAATATTATAATTATTATTATAATTATGTATTATTATTAATATTATCATTATTATTAATATTATTTATTATTATTATTATTATTATTATTATTATTATTATTATTATTATAATTATGTATTATTATTAATATTATCATTATTATTAATATTATTTATTATTATTATTATTATTATTATTATTATTATTATTATTATTATTATTATTATTATTATTATTATTATTATTATTATTATTATAGTTCTTTTCAGGGTCGGTACCAGGGCTAGGTGAACTGCCAAAGGTGCTATATAATAAAAAGGGGCGCAGAAACAATGGGTATTTTTTAATAAATTTTTCTGAAATTTGCGAATTTTTATATAAGATATTTTCCTATGGTGTATGTTAATTTTTATTAGGGAAAATTAATTTGTAATAATAGTAAGGGTGACTTGCTATCTTGGTTGTTCTTTCCAATAAAATTATTTTGCATGTATTATTGCGGTGTAAAAATCTGATTGGTTTTTAAAATTATAGAGTTTTCTTTGGAAGGGCGTAAATTGTGATTCTTACCTAGGGTGCAAGCTTGGACTGTCCCAGCTCTGGTCCTATTTGATGATTAAAATTTAATTAATTGGCTTCGACAAATATTCTTATTTTTTAAAATAGTTATGTTTTACAGAGTTATGCATAATTATTTATAAAATTTTGCGACCATTGTAATAATGAGTAATTTATTTAGCGTTTTAATTACTCTAATTTTAGGTTTCTCTCTGACTGGCGGATCGTTGGAGAAGAAATCAACTTTAGTGACGGATCTGTAATCGACAGTGACATCCATTGGTTCTGCCTCCGATTCGATTTTCTTTCTAATATATAATCACGATTATTAAACTGAATACAAAAATAATGGAAACCTAATTTTTTCATATAAAGAGCGCTCTAATTCAAATTGTTTTTGGCCTGAATATTTCATTAAAACAAGCAAAAAATATAATTTCACTGAACCTAAATACAACTGCTCCTCCAATGGTAAACCCTTGTAATCATGGTGCATGACTGACTCGAATGTTGTTGGTTCATCTGTAACAGACAAAATTCCCTTGTGTGCAGTTTTAAAACCTTTTCTATCTTTATCTAAATATTTTGTTTCTCGCTAAATTATAAGTAAATAAATTAAAAAATGTAAATTTAATGCATATATAAAAACAATTAACCTCCTCAAACCAATTATCTATTAAACATTTGGAATCGGAATTCAGTTTTGGTATTTCAGTTTTTGTATCACACAGGGGGTTAAACATTCTTTTGAAAAAGATTTACAAACCTCTAATTATATAATCTAAATAATGACTTTGAAATAATTCTAAAAGTGATTTCTATAGAAATAATTATTATTAAAACAACACCAATTTTGTGTTACTGAAAATTAATAATATTTCACCATATTTTCCAAATAAATACTTTTAGGCAAACAATCATTATTTTATTGTTTATTTTATATAATGTAATAAAAGTTATATATCTGAAATAAATTTTCAGTAAATAGGAAAAGAAAATTGCTAATATTATATGATTAGTAATTTAAAAAAAATTTTTATTAAAATTAATTATATTATAATTTTTCAGTAAAATTTTATAATAAACTTATTTAAAGAAAATTGTTTACTTAATTCGCTTACGGGAGATCTCTTGTTTAACTAACCCGGTATCAAGTATACATGGGTGTTCATTCGTTAGGGATTTTCCGGAGCAGTACTGGGTTCTATCTCTGCGTCCCTCATAGTTACACGTCCCGGAAAATATAGCGTAATTAATAATGTGTTTATTGTCAAAAAGAATTTAGTTCCTATAGTATTTCAACGTACAAATCGTAATAGAAAGCTGTGACGGACTTCTTAAAATGTTTCATACCTTTGTAAAACTACTGTTTTCAAAAGTTTCAATTGTATTAGTATTTCTTTATTTGCGTGTAATTTGTAACTTATTTTTGTAAAATTTTCCCACTTTGCACTACAGAAAAAAACGGTCATCCACATATACATCAAATTCACATTGTAATCGAAACATCAAATAAGGAAATTTTAATAAGACGCACTAAATATATAAATAAAAAAAAGTATAAATAAAATGAATAATGTCTCTAGCTACAGACTTTAAAATGTTATATACAGATGTCCTAATAGTTTAATTTATTTTATTAGAACTGCAATAATTAAATAATTAGTGCATAATATTGTTTTCATATAAAACAGTCCTGTTATGTACCATTTGCACGATAACAACCATTAATTTATCAAGAAAATTTGAGCTTCGTTTATGAAGCTGCAAAACTCTGGTATAAAGGTTTTCTATGCTATTGTAGAAAGTTTGCGTACTGACCAACTTTTGATTTTGTTCCCTACTTATATATTAGAATTGAGAAAACAAGGAATTTTGAACTGGGTGCATATAATAATACGACCTCAAATAACCTAATAATTCTTACCCATTTTCCACATTGATTCATTTGTCAAGCCGATGAGCCAAGCTTTCATTCTTCTCTAACGCCCTTTCAACCGATCTTCTCAAACACTGCCCACCCGATCAATATGATTAGAGAGATTAGTGTGCATTACCATGAGATTCACATGCCGAAAATATTTTAATTTCACATTTGATGCACACTTGATGCACATTTTTCAGGAATTGTTGTTTTAAAAAACTCGTTTTAATTATTATCTTTGTATTCCTAATCTGCACTTGGACCTCTAAAATTGATTCACTTTTATTCAGGATTTCTTTTTAAGCTTCTTTCATCTGGTTGGGTATGAACCAGACAGATTAAATATAAACGCAGATTCTAATAGCTTTCGCAATTCTTTATCTTTCTTTTGCTAGCTATAGTTTTCAATGATTTATTAAGATAATTTTAAATGATAAATAATGGACTATTAAAATAAGTTTTAAAATAATTTTTAAATTGAAAAGAGATTTTGTTAAAGATAAATTTTAAATAAATAAGATTTTTAAAAGAAGTTTAAAAGAAGCAAAAAACTATTGAGTTGCCGTAACGTTCAAAAAAAGAAAGCAGATAAGCGATTAAACAAAAATAAAAAACATATTAGAAAACTAATAGTCAAGGAGAAGTTTTCTTCAGGAGCTAAATCAAATTCATTTAGCTTGAGACAGTTTCCTCTGGAGCACCTTGTCCTTATTATCAAGCAAAAGGTTTTATAGTATCAGTGAAAATCGGAACAATTATGATTTTGTGATAAAAATAAAACTCATTGTGTTGAGTTTCTTAATCTGATCTCGAAGACCACAAGTTGGATCATAATTTCAGTTCTACTGAATCGTAATAATAACTAAACATGACAAAAAACAAACAAATAAATAAATAAGCAATTATTTAGGACATTAGAGGAAAATTAAAATTTTTTGGTGAACAAAAATGAAAGAATTTAGTAATTAATTAAATTTTTTTGTGGTTTAAAATATTACGTTATTGAAAAAACTTGAAATTCAACTAATTTATTACAATAATTGGTTGAATTGATCTCGAAATACTCGATACCTGCGACAAATAACTTTAATAATTTGTTTTAAATTCTTTATCTGATCTGACAATATTTTCTACAATTTGTTTTTGCTTTTTCGCTTCGTTTTAATTCTGCTCTCTCTTGTCCGTCTCTCTTGTTTTTCTCTTGTAAACCAAGTTGTGTTTCACTTTTATATTCTGCCATTTAACAGCACTTGTAGATAGTTATTTTGTTTTTTAATTCTACTTCCGGTACATTTTCTTGGGTCATCTATAACCCCTCTACTATCTCTGACAGTTATCGAGATAAAAATTTTATTAGATTGTCATTTCCCCCCACTTTTGCTGTGATCCCATCGTTATCTTGAACAGTCTTTCGAGATAAGACAATTACATTTTCCAATTTGTTTTTGGTTTTGTTTTACTCTTAAAATTCTAATTTAAGAAATTGAGTATTTAAAAACTTAATATTTTATTTTATATTTCTTGTTGAGGAAATAAAAATTCATAAAGAAAACTTCAATTTACAATAAAAATATATATGTACAAAATTTATCTTTCAAAATGTTTTCTTAAAATTAATATTTAATTTAAGATTATTAAAATTATTCACAATCAATTTAAATAATTTTTTTTATATTTAGTAATTCGAAACTTTAAAAACACTGATTGGGTACTAAGTTTGATTTTCGTTATATTATTAACCAATCAATTTATTTCTTTCTTTAGATAATTAAAAACTAATTTTTTATTATTTTTAAATGAATTTAAAAATCAAGAAACAGTGTGACAGTGAGCTATTTCTCGGTTTAAGGACTGGATTGGTTATTTTTCTTTTATTATCAAATATTTTGTTGTTAATTGTTTCAATCAAACTAAAAATAACTTCACGAAACGGAGTGATGCTAATTCGGTGCCAATCTGTTGTGAGTTTCTTTTTGAATTTCTTGTATTTTTCTAACTATTTCAAAGACAATGAAATATTTTCTAGTAAAACTGATTTTTATGCGACATTATATTGTTATTTTTGGTATAACTCCACTCTTTTTTGGATGTTTATCATGGTCAATATTTATTTGATGATCTTGATATCATTCGACAGATTTATTTGCATTGTTTTACCGATTTACTACAAGAAGCTTACGAAAAATTTTACTATTATTTTAACCATTGTCGTAACGATATTTTCATTTTCGATTGGTATTTTCTTTGTAGTATTTGATGTAAAGATACAAAAAGTCGAAATTGCTAATGCAAGTCTCACAAACATGTATATTTGTACAACCCAATGGACCGTAGACAATTCAATATTTTATTTGTTCTTTCAATTTTTAATTCCAATTATTTGTTTGACTATTTTTAATGTAATCTCAGCTCGTGTTTTATTTAAGAACTCCAAAAGTCCATTATTGAGAATTGCCGATAGTATTTGTTTGAAGCGTCTACATTTATTTTATCGGTTTTCTATTTCCACATTTGTTGCCACAATCTTTTACTCAATCATTCTTTTATGGGGTGTGATAATGAATATATTAAGCAGAATACATCGGATAACATATAGTAATAATTGTTTGACTTACTTAGACGATTTTATATTTTTATTGCTAACTGGTGTCACTCCATTTGTTCACTTTGTTTTAATTAGAAAAGTGCGAAAATATTGTTTGGGTATTATTATATGTAGAAAAAGCCGATTATCTTAACAATGTTATCATTACTTACTATTTATATTTAAAGAATAATGTTTTATGTCCAGTTTATATAATAAATAATTGACATGACAAGCACTATAGCTAATGTAATACTTTGACAATTAATAACCGTTGTTCATAAAATTTATTATTTTTAAATTTTATTTTAAAGATATATTTTTAAGGTTACTTTATATTTTTATATTTATATATCACCTTTATATTTTATAATGATACATATACATTATATACATGTATAGTTAGTTTAAATAAGTCATGCCTAGTGAAGGTGAACCTTGCCAAAAATATTTACGCTCCTCAAATCAACCGAATATTAAATGTTTCATTCTCAAGGCCTATTCAATACTATTTGATAACTGGGATTCTTGATTGATCATATTGTAAAACAAACATTTATACTGATTTTTTCTTCATTTAGATTTCCAAGCTGCCAATAGATAAATATTTGTATAAACTACATGTTTTATAAAAATGTTTTTCCTCACCAAACTCATCTCATGTAATGTCACTTGTAACTGCGACAGGACTCCCCATTAGGGTGGAGCGAAAAGAAGTGAAATTTTATTTGTGTCTTTATTACTAATTTTCAAAAGTTGTTCCGTATCGAGTTATATGGTAAAACGATGTTTAACTAATTTTTAATTGCTGTTCAGGGGTTCCAACTTTCTCTGTAATATTTCGTTGGACTTAGCCGTTTAAATGACACATTTTAAGAGAAAGAAAGAATAATATATTTTCTAAAAATGAGTGTGTAAGCTTCAAATTAAAATAGAATGTTTATTAACACACAGAGTTTAGTTAAACAGCAAATAGTCTTTTTTGGAATCAAGTTTTGGAGTTTTCTTTTAAAGACTTCGACGAGATCAGCATTCACTACTCGAACAACAGTGAGGGACTATAAAAATTGACTATGAAATGTACAAGCTTAATCAGCTGCTCACACGGCTCCTTGGCCGCCATATAAAGACAAAGTGTTCTGTTTGCACGAGTGGCATAGTGCTCCTTGGGAAGCTCTACTTAAGAAGCGAATATCTCATTCGTTTGCGGATTTATATCCGGCTTGAATGAAAAGACAGACTTTAAGAAAATATTTTTGGTCTTGACTAAGATTATCCTCAAAGTCAGCATCCGGATTCTTAACTTGATCAGCAATTGCGTAAAATGACACAATGAGTATTGAGCAAGGGTCCAAATTGAATTTACTTCCAATGGCACCCGACAGTTGTAAAGGTCCAGAAGTTTTACCATCGATTAATTTATAGACATCTCGAAAGGGCAATTCATTAAAATGCAACATGCAAATAAGCCACGGCAAGAGGCGATTGAGTCTAATCTTCAGCTTTCGTATGACACCATTATGTTGCCCGGTCTTTCTAATGGTGCTATCGCATAATATTCATCTATTCTTCCATCGAACCCTATGCATATTAGTCGCTGCACTTGCTCTGCTTGACTTTCTATCTGCTTCTCACTCCAATACACCCTCTGTCTTTTGAGTTTTGTCGCTCTTCTGGAAGTCTTTTCTTAGATTTTTAACTTATTTTTTTCCCATAGATAAACCGATTGAAAATAAATTTTTCGGCATATCTCTGTTAATGGTGTCTTAGAAGATATGAAAACAAATACGTTAACCAAGTCTTGTTTAAAATTATTAAATGGAATATTTTATTAGCAATTTTATGTAATTCATATTTTATTTTTAAATACTTTATATTTTAAATCTTATTTATTTCCTGTAATCTATGAAAGTAATTTACCAAAATTTATTATAGAAACTATAAGTTGAAATCTTTCATTTTCTTCACTTTTAATATTTTTACAATTACCTATATTTTCATCTCTTTTTTTATACTATTGATTAATTTTTTGTTTTAATATTAACGCAATTTTTGACAGTTTATCAATTTTTTTTAATTCAAAATAAAATATTGAATTATATTATATAAATATCATTATATTATATAAATATCAATGAAAATAATTTGTTTACCTTTACAGGGCTGTAATTATCCCCAAGCACTTACTATTGTAATTATTTTCTTGTTAGCCATTAGTTGTATAAATAAATGACGGAAGAGCAGTTTCGAAGGCTCGTTGGACGTATAGTCAATAAACAGAGTTCGACTGTGAATCCAGTCTATTAAACATAGAAACCGGAAATGCAAATAACTAAATAACAGCTCACCCAGAGACAGAATCACCAGTAATGGTAAAATAAATAATCAGAACATAGATGATCAAGATTTTAGACTTCAAACGGTTACAGATTCGCTGCCTCTAATATTAACACAGAAATGAAATTGATATATAAATACTCGGTGAAGATCATGATTCAATAACACAATGGAAAGATGACACGAGAAACGAATTTTCCGGCCGAAACCTAATCACTCTTATATCTGACTGCACTCTTTGGAGAAGCGACTTCTTATCTACATCATACATCAGATTATCGTTTTCATCTAAATTGATTTTAATTAAAGTTTACAGTGTGACCGGTGTCGTCTAGAACTTCGATGCCACGGTATATTGTTTCTTAGACATGTTGCAAATTTCTCAGTATAACTTCAAAATGGTATTATGCATTATCAAGATCAACTTTCCTTTCTTAAAGTCAAAAAAATTGTTTATGAAAATAAATGACAGCAAATTGGCAAGATTCCCATTTTATCTGAGTGAAATGCTCCTACTACCCATGACCAACGTTCCCTCTAAGCTGCGCGCGCAGCACCTCCAACTCCCCAGCGCAGCAAAATTATTTTCAGCGCAGTATTAAAACCACGTTATAGCATTTTGACGCTCATTTGTATTTAAAGGCTGCTCAGCGCAGCTGACTTTACGCGCACTGCTGCTTATGGCTTAGAGTGAACATTGCCCATGACTAACTTGCTTCCTTAAATTCATATATAAAATGTTGAAATAGTTAACAATTTGCTTCATTACTCCTAAATTTCCTTATCAAAAGTTGAAATTTTAAACAAATAAATGATAATTTAGGCTTTTTGCTGCAAAAAATAAATATTTAATACGAATGAAAATATTTTCGACTATAAGATAGCCTTTGCCAGTTTGTAAATGCTGCTACCAAGAAATCATCACTTTATACTTTCAAAAGTTGAAATTGCTAAGGAAATTAAAATTGATACCTAACCAGTCATGTATAAAAGATTTCCATATTAGTACAAATTCCGCCATCTTTTCGTCAAATAAATCTAAAATATTCTCATAAAAAATTCCAGTAAAATAAACTAGAAAAAACAATTTCTAAAATGATCTTGTTCAACATTAATAAATTTGTTAGTTCTCCTTTAAAATCATCTCAGAATTATCCCACTGGACAAAATCTTCTGTAATTTATTGAAATGTCCTTGAAATTACAATAATTTATGACATCATTCAATAATTTCCCCCATAATTTAATGAATTTTTCCTATTTGAAGTCAAACCTATTTAATACTAAAACATCATAAAACCCATGAAAAAACCCAATTTTAATGAATTTCTTTCTTCGACACTAATCGATAAGTCAATCGATAATTTCCCATATAACTTGTAATAATTACTGATATATAAGCAGTAGCCCTAAAAAAATCCAATTCCTGACATCCACTCGACATTCAATTACCTTTACCATAAATCCCATGTAAAATTATAAAATACTGATTATTATCCCACTTATTCACATTAAAGTCGATACAATATCTGAATGCCTTTACATGATTTATTTGCAATTTCAATTAACCCTGTTTTCCAAGCTGTTAGTCATTTAAATGTTTAACCTTTCAAAATTGTGAATCTCCAATTCAAGTTCATGCATATGCTAATGATATCGCTCTTATTGCTAATAATACTCATGATTTGCAAATTATTATAAACGTTGCTTTCGATACATCTTGTAAAATCGGGTTTGAATACCGTCCTGAAAAATGTGTTTATATTCAGTTGCTAAATATTGACATTATTAGTGAAGTGTCAATTGACAATATTAAAATAAAGAAATTATTAACGAAATGATTATACCAAATATGAAAAACATCATAATTAATAACTCCGAAAATTTATTAATTATAAAATTGCGATTTTGATATCTGAATTCCATTTGAAGGTGATAATGTTTTGGCTGCAATACCCGTGCTGAATGAAAAGTTTCTTCTGAATTGATAAAAAAAATTTTATTGGCGAGCTTCATCTCTTCTTATATTCTTCTTTCTCTGAAAAATAATAAAAACTTAAAGTTTTCGTGAAAAATCATAAAATTTCATTTGACCTACATAAAAATACTAGGAATTTTAGAGAGAAAACATTTTCAGCAGGGGGTTGATCCAGCGGTGGCGAAACCATCTACTTCTAAATATTGAAGTATTTAAATACTAAACATGACTTTACATAACAATTTTTACTTGTTGAACTTGTTGTTCAATAAAGCAATGCCTAATGTAAAATGTTAATACAATGCATGAAAATAAAATTCGAAGTTTTCAAGTGCCTAATACATTTAAAGAAAGAAGAAATTTGCGATGCCTAACTCGTTTGAGGATCACATTTACTGTCGGATCGAAAAAATTGTGAAACATTTTGATAATCATCAAAAAAAGAATTTCAATGACCTTTAAATCAGAAATTCCGAGGAATTTCGAAGTTGAAGTAGCGGCGAATTCATTTATCAATCTGCCATTTTTGAGGAATTCCTAGGAAATCACTTGAATGAGCAACGCAGGATAAAGAAAAACTGATAAAAATCAGTAATACCGAGAAAATTCAAAAAGAAATGTTCGATTGAGACAATAGTTTTTCTCACACATGATATTTATAACAGAAAACTTGTCTCTTTAGAACAATATCTATTTAAATGACGAGTTCCAAGTTGAACCGTTTGTGGTGGTTAAAGTAATCAAATCTGGTTCATATTTTATTTCATTATTATGATTTAAAGTTGGTAATAAAAATGACATAACAGCCATTCTGTACATGTGATCAGATACACTTCCAGGATTATTTACTTCATAAATAACCCAAACAGTTCGAACGGTATTCTTTAATTGACCTATTAATAGCAAAAACTCGATTGAATTGCTCATTTTAACAAGGGTTATTTAATAATTCAATTTCCTTTTTAAATTTTTTACTTTCAAATTACAATAAATTCAAAATAAATTACAATAAATTCAAAATCTAATATTTACTTACAAAAGTAAAACAAACATGATTTTCCTTGATTAAGCAAAAAAAATGTCTTTTAATCGTTCACCACTAACCATAAAAAGTAACAGTTAATTATCAAGTTTCCAATTTTTTTTAGATATCCCAATCAAATTATTTGTCCGTTATTTCTTGGATCCATAATTGATTTGTGTAGTGGTTTGATAAAAAGATCTATTCGGGTTCATATTATTGTTAGGATTTGTTACATATTTCGCGAATTGTAATGGATGAGGATGTTGGTCTATGAGAGCCAACACTAAAACTATTGGGGGCCGAATACAGTTACTCTTGATAATAATAACATGGCATCGAATTTACTTTACTCGTCTGAGATTGATTTATAGAGCCTGATTGATAAGTAGAAGTATTATCTGATTGCATGAATTTTGATTGACCATAATTGTGTTCTGATTGATCCTTATTCGCTAATGACCGCCCATTTATATATAGTATAATATTTATATAGACATTGTTAGGGCCGTGTAACGGCTCACTACACCGTTTAATCTAGAAAAATAAAAAACTTGTTATAATAATAAATTTTTAAAGTACTAGTAGCGATTCGTGGTTCATATTTGTGGTTGTTTTCGTGTTCATAATCTTGTATTTTAGTCTTGGTTGTAATGGATTCTCACATTGGGTGGGTTTTTATAGGGTATCACCATAGCTCAACCGTGTATGCGTGTGTGGTCAGTACATTGACCTTGGTTATAGTAAATTTAGTTTAAAGACAAATATAAAATTAAAAGCAAAATCACATTGAAAGTTATTTCTAAATTAAATAATTAATGACAAATTCATTCATCATGCCCATCCCAAACCACTTCTACATTTCCCACATAAAATTAGATAAATAAAATATTTTCTCGCTTTCCTAAATAAAATAAAGTGAACTAACGGATTGACACCGGTTAACAATAAGAACAAAACATAATCAAGAAATATGTTGCAACTGTTGAAAACGATACTCACTTTAAAAATAAACAACATATTCAGAATATTGGACAATGTGATTCCGATTGAGTATAAAAAAGTCATGATAAATGTGGAAAACGAAAACCGGTAGAAAAGATTCATCCGTTTCAAACGCCTGATTCCATCGGATTTCAAGAATTGAGTTTTAGAGTTCCTTAAAAGAATTCTCGCAGACATCACATTAAACACCCCCAAACCGAAGAGGGGAATCACGCCTTGAATGCAAAAGTTAATAAAAACCTCAATTGTAGAAATCTGATATTTACAAGTGACAAATTTTGTAGCCTTTTCAGTGTTATTAATTTTTTGAAGGGTGACATCAAATATTGACATGACAACACCAATTATTAACGCAAAACAAGAAATACCAATAAGCGAAATAACAGTAAACTTTTTGGTGAGTTTTGAGTAAGAAAAAGGAAAGACAATACAGACAAATCTATCAAACGAAATTATTACCATAATGTAAATACTAATTGTATAAAACAGCCAACTAGTTAATGAAAAATTCCAAATATAACAGTAAAATATAGAATAAAACATATTTTCATTTGCAAATGTTTTATTTTCTTTGAAATAGTCGAAAAAATATACGATTAACATGATAAAACTGACAACGGATTGGCATCGGATGAGCATCAGTCCGTTCTTTGATGTGATCTTATATTGGAATGAAACAATAAAGAAAAATATATTTGTGAGGATAAGAAAAATAATCAATCCCGTCCTGAAACCGAAAAGAATCTCATTATCACTGAATTCTGATCTCACCACAAAATGCATTTGAAAATAATAATAATTACTGTTTTTAATTGTAAAATGAATGAGATTTTATTGGTTGAAATGTATTGAAATCTGATTAATATTTTGACCAATAAAAATTCACTAATGAGTAAAATGCTATTGACTATAAATTTTGATTTACCAATACGGTCCGTTATATTTCTTGGTCTTTATTTATAATCTAACACTATTAATATTGTATCTTCTATTTTGAAGTTAATTATTGTTTCAACTTCTTTTGTATTTGCTGGTTCTGCTTCTTCTACTTTGTTTTCTTTATTTATTGTGATATTACTCTACCATTTGGAAATATCGTATCACGACAATTCGCCAAACGACAATCTGCCAACACTAAAAAATTGGCCAACGCTGACATTTATAAACAAAAATATTTGTAGGTCATCATATTAAAATTAATTCACATGTACTTGTACAACAAATTTGCCTAAATAATCATTCAAATAAAAGCATGAAAATCAAATACCAGTACCTTTATNTGGTTCCATTATCTTAAACTAATCAGTTTTTGATCAGTTTTAGTTTAGAAAAATTTCTTTCACAGCTAACAACGCTTATGCACATTGTTAAAAAAATTCGGAGTGCAATGGCTAAGTTGGACAAAGATTCAGTGTATCCCCATTTGACAATCCACTGAAGTACAAATTAAATATAATTATTAATTAAATAAATATATAAATATTCTCCTTACAATGAGAATTATTTTCTAACTGACAAAATTGATTTCCAAGATTATCATATATTCATTTATTTAGTGAAATATTTCGAAAAAGAAAAACACGGAAATAATTTGAAATGCATAAGACATTTAAGAAAAAGAAGACTCCGATCAAGCAAAAAATTATGAAATAAAACCGAAGAAACAAAGGTAATTTGGAATAAAAAAATAATTACTTTTTAGAGGTAGGTAATAATACCGAACCACAAAAGAGAATATATTATGCTATAATTTCATAGGTTTATGGGGACACCTGTTATTGAAAAAATGCTAGTAGCACTGATACCAGTCAAATATGAATAATACTTTTGACCTATCGATATTTTACAAAAATTAAAATTTTAGTTTATTAACAGGTAAAAGATTAATGTTTTTTCAATATCATCACAAAAACTGAATATATTTTTATTTCTAGATTGAATAATTAAAGGTAAATTCGTGGATCATTTGCATTGTCAATATATTTTATATTTTTCACATGTAATTATATGAATACAATATTTTCTTGCTTTTCTAAATAATATAAAATGAACAAATGGATTGACGCCTGTTAACAATACGAACACAAAATAATAAAGAAAAGCGACACAATTGTTATAAATGTCCATTATCTTTAAAATCATTAACACATTCATAATAATGCACCAAACGACACCAATTGAGTAAAAAAGCGTCATGATAAATGTAGAAATAGAAAACCGATAGAAAAGATTCATCCGTTTCAAACGCTTGATTGCATCGAATGTCAACAATTGAGTTCTAGAGTTTCTTAGAAGATCTTTCGCAGACATCCCATTAAACACTGCCAAACTGACTAGAGGAATCACGCCTTGAAAATTTAAATTAATAATAACGTCAGTTAGAGTAATTCTGGCCGTGCACATATACATTTCTGAACTTTTGTTTTCAGTGTTATTAATTCTATGTACCTTAATATCAAATAATGACATGCCAACCCCATAACTGAATACAATACCCGAAGTGACAATAAGTGAAATAATAGTAAACCTTTTGGTGAGAATCTTGTAATAAAGAGGAAAGACAATACAGACAAACCTATCAAACGATATCAATATCATTGTGTAAATACTAATTGTGCAAAATATCCAATAAATAAATGAAAAATGCCAAAAATTACAATAAAATATCCAATAATTCATGTTTTCATTGGGAAATGTTTCATTTTCTTTGAAATTATCTAAAATATAATCAATTATCTGAATCATACTGACAACGGATTGGCATCGCAATAGGATCAGTCCGTTCTTTGATGTGATTTTGAATTTAAATGAAACAATAAAGAAAAATATATTTGTGAAAAAAAGCAAAATAACCAACCCGATTCTTAAACCGAAAAGTATCTCGTTGTCACCGCATTCTGTTTTGAGTTTAAATTCCATTTATATAAATATTGAAATATCAGTTTATAAATATCAAGAATGAATGTGATTTGATTGGTTGGAATTTTTTGATATCTGATAATATCTCGACCAATAGAAATATAATAATCAGTAAAACGAAACTAGCCATTGATTTTCTACTTTCCTACGGCAAAGCAATGGATAAATAAATGTAGATAATAAAATCATTAATGTATTTTCATTGATATTTAAGACATTTGTTATACTGATGAGGCAGTAATACACCCATACCTCGCTTTACGGCCTAGATACGTTCCACGAAACTTGGCCGCAAAGCGAAAAGCCGTATAAGGAATTGAGATTGCGCTTGCGTAAGATTGGCAACATGTAGATATATCGATATCGAGAAAAAGTTTTTTTGCCGTTATAGCGAAACATTTTAAGCCGTAAATCGAAAACGTACCTTAATTGAAGAGGGCCGTTATAACGAAATGCTGTATAAAGAGCGGCCGTATAGCGAGGTATGGGTGTATATGAATAATGCTATACAATAAAATTTGATCTGGTAATTAATTTTTATAAAATAAAAGTTATATACGTAATGATAGTTGTTTTGGTTTTTCTTGAAGGTGTCAAGCAATGGAAATCCCTTCTTAAAAGTTTTAAAGGGAATAAGGCAACAGTTGATTACTCCGTTAAAATTAGTTGTTCTGTGATGGTGTAGGACTTTTTATACTTCGTAATTCTATGAAACCTTGATATTGTTTGATCTTAGTTGAAGAGGTGAAATTGTGATTTTACACTTTTGTTATACATTATTTTATAATATACGAATATAACTGATTTAATATATTATTTTTATTTATATATTTTACCTCAATGCCGAATAAATTATAAATAATTAATTTTATATAAACAAATCACAGTTTTGAATGTAGTATAATATAATCAATTTATATTAACACTTTCATGTCTAATGAGGCCATATGGAATCATGATTTATTTCATACAGGTATAGACATCTATGGACTGGTAGGTATAATATTTTTATTTATGATCGATAGGGAAGATCTATACTTTTAAGGTAAAATCATTTAATCCCGCCTTTTACTTTCTGAAATAGAATTTTCGGATGACGAAGAAGATATGAACCATTTTGAAAAAAGAATTACCACTTCAGTATGTGAGAATCCCCCCAACTTTGAAATTTTTTGTATGGCAAAAAAAATCATAAAAACCATTTTTGGTACTCCATATGTACTTAAAAAACACGTTTTTGATTATTTTTTCTTCAACTCTTAGTTCAGCCAGGAAAGGATTAATAAATACATCCAATATCGATAATTAATTAAGTATTGAAATAATATTCATTTGAAATAAAATTCATTTGCAACTTGTTGAACTTTTGTAAATAGTATAGAAATTTATTTAAGATAAAAATCCAAAATAAAAATACGAAAAACATAACTCTTATTTAAGCCTCCTTGCCTTTTCTTCCGCAAAAACAGATATCAATTGACTAAAATTTATTGATTTTGCTTCATCTACTTCGATCGACAATAACGCCAATGACGATAATCTTTCTTGAGCCATAGTAGAACGAAGGTAAGTTTTAATTAGCTTCAACTTACTGAATGATCTCTCTGCGCTAGCAACAGTTACAGAAAAGGTTAAAAATATAAGCAAACGCAATTATAAAATTAGGAAATATATCAGAATATTGTGGTGTTTAAAAATTTAAAACATCCAAAAGATTTTTGCTGTCGAATTCTGCTGGAATAAAAGTTTTTATCAAAAAAAAAAAAATATAAATGAATAAATTTAAAATTTTTTTTTAAATATTAAACTTTTAAAACATTGTTATTTTAAAATTTGTGTTTACAATGAAATAGTTCAATAGAATTTTCTTTATCTTTAATTTTTCAGACTATCCATTTTCAAGAAAACTACTGACAGATTCGCTTGATTTCACTGCAAAATATTGAAACAAGTCCAAACGAAAGTACATTTTATGAAAAGTCTACTAGAATCACAATTTTTTCTGGAGTGTCCGAGTAATTAAATTATTTATAATATACTTATATCTTTATAAATATGCAATTTATAGAAGCAAAAACTGTCAACTAATATTTATTTCAAGTTAAAATTTGTTTGAATTAAAAACAAGTGGTAGGGTGTGTCCACTCCAGNGATCTTAGTTGAAGAGGTGAAATTGTGATTTTACACTTTTGTTATACATTATTTTATAATATACGAATATAACTGATTTAATATATTATTTTTATTTATATATTTTACCTCAATGCCGAATAAATTATAAATAATTAATTTTATATAAACAAATCACAGTTTTGAATGTAGTATAATATAATCAATTTATATTAACACTTTCATGTCTAATGAGGCCATATGGAATCATGATTTATTTCATACAGGTATAGACATCTATGGACTGGTAGGTATAATATTTTTATTTATGATCGATAGGGGAAGATCTATACTTTTAAGGTAAAATCATTTAATCCCGCCTTTTACTTTCTGAAATAGAATTTTCGGATGACGAAGAAGATATGAACCATTTTGAAAAAAGAATTACCACTTCAGTATGTGAGAATCCCCCCAACTTTGAAATTTTTTGTATGGCAAAAAAAATCATAAAAACCATTTTTGGTACTCCATATGTACTTAAAAAACACGTTTTTGATTATTTTTTCTTCAACTCTTAGTTCAGCCAGGAAAGGATTAATAAATACATCCAATATCGATAATTAATTAAGTATTGAAATAATATTCATTTGAAATAAAATTCATTTGCAACTTGTTGAACTTTTGTAAATAGTATAGAAATTTATTTAAGATAAAAATCCAAAATAAAAATACGAAAAACATAACTCTTATTTAAGCCTCCTTGCCTTTTCTTCCGCAAAAACAGATATCAATTGACTAAAATTTATTGATTTTGCTTCATCTACTTCGATCGACAATAACGCCAATGACGATAATCTTTCTTGAGCCATAGTAGAACGAAGGTAAGTTTTAATTAGCTTCAACTTACTGAATGATCTCTCTGCGCTAGCAACAGTTACAGAAAAGGTTAAAAATATAAGCAAACGCAATTATAAAATTAGGAAATATATCAGAATATTGTGGTGTTTAAAAATTTAAAACATCCAAAAGATTTTTGCTGTCGAATTCTGCTGGAATAAAAGTTTTTATCAAAAAAAAAAAAATATAAATGAATAAATTTAAAATTTTTTTTTAAATATTAAACTTTTAAAACATTGTTATTTTAAAATTTGTGTTTACAATGAAATAGTTCAATAGAATTTTCTTTATCTTTAATTTTTCAGACTATCCATTTTCAAGAAAACTACTGACAGATTCGCTTGATTTCACTGCAAAATATTGAAACAAGTCCAAACGAAAGTACATTTTATGAAAAGTCTACTAGAATCACAATTTTTTCTGGAGTGTCCGAGTAATTAAATTATTTATAATATACTTATATCTTTATAAATATGCAATTTATAGAAGCAAAAACTGTCAACTAATATTTATTTCAAGTTAAAATTTGTTTGAATTAAAAACAAGTGGTAGGGTGTGTCCACTCCAGTAAATTACCCCCTACTCTTACCCCCCACCTGCTGAGGATAAAATATTAAGCTAAAAATATGTTGCTTAATATTTTATGTAGGTCAACTCAATTTCAATGATTTTCATGAATTTTTCAAAGTATTTTTGTAGGTCATATACACACACATCCTCATAAAAACTTATGTTTCCTTCAGGAAAGTCCATATATAGTTATTAAATAAATAGGTTATATAGATTTTATTAATTAATAAATAGGTCATATAGATTTAATAAATAAGTAGGTCAAATAGATTTAATAATAAATAAGTAGGTCATATACACACATACCATATAGTTTCAATAAATATTCTAACACAAAGAAGAAAAATATATATCGGGGATAGAAAATTGGTTTTGTGCGTGTATGTATGTAATAGGCAGTAAATAAGGGATAGTTCAACAACTATAAGAATAGAAAATTTTTGCGAAAAATTATGTAGTTAAAATCAATTTTAAAAGCAGGGGCCCGCATACTCAAAGTTGATTATTAGAAGTTTCTGACACTGTATTTTGGTGATCAATAGCTCATTTCTCAGGGTACTGATCCTAGGTAATTGATGGGAAAAGGTTTTATGAACGGTCAAATTTTATATTACCACACGTATATATTATTATTATTATTATTATTATTATTATTATTATTATTATTATTATTATTATTATTATTATTATTATTATTATTATTATTATTATTATTATTATTTTAAAAAGATATCATTATTATTATTATTCTTAATCTACATGTTATTATTAATGTTATCATTGTTATTAATGTTACTATTAACAAACTACACCCTAATAAAATTACTTATTAAAATACTTTTACACATCAAATTATTAAATAATTAAATAATTACTTCGGTACAATAAATCAAACTAATAATTATAAAACGAAAAAACTCTACAATATTTTTTATTTTGATAATCTCCAAATAAGTTAGATAAGTCATATCACAGAATTAAATATTCCTTGGAGATGTTGATTGATGAAATTCAATATTGAATACTATTATCGTCATCATCAATGACATCAACCCCTAAATAATGTCAATATGCAAAACTGAAGTTTTTCCCTATCCAAGCTCTTTTATCACCCCGATTAGATAAAGCAATCTTAAAGTTTTTAAAGGTAAAAAACTGATGATTTCGGGTTCCTATTCTAGTTTGAGATGCAAAAACAACTGTGTTGTTGTTGTAACAGTCCAAATAGGATTGATGATTTATTTATGTACCTGGTATTTTTACGCCCTTTGCTTTTATAGTCGATTTTTTTCCTAAAACACTGTAGCACTTTGGGCGCAAGAAAACCCATTCACTATATCCAACCCCCTTACTCTCATCCTTAAACTTGCCTATAACTAAGTCAAGTCTCTTAGAATATAAAGAATGAGATGGATCATGATTAAATTTATTTAACAATTCATCCGAAATCACCGGTGGTAAAAGAAAAAAAAGCTATCGGTATCACCCGTAACTATATTAATATCACATTCTAAAAGTTTCCTATATTTCTCCAATTCTATGTTTGGAGCTGGTACATCCTTGGTTTGGATAAATCCAGCATTGATTGTCTAGTGTAGCAGTGTCTATCCAAACATATTGAGTCCTTATTGAGATGTGCAGCAGACAGATCATCCATTATTTTAATGGTTTTTCTGAATGCTGGTTTAGAAGAATATGTAATTAACTTTTCAGCTGAATTACATAGCCGTAAATTTGTCCTATTTTTAAGGTTCTCAAAGGATTTACCGTATAGGCTATTATTATATAAATTAAATACATCTCTATACAGTTTACTAACAGTATTTGCACGCATATCATTGTTTGTGTCTATATATTTTTTAAAAATTGATGCCTGTTTGAATTTTATAGACCTATGCATATTTACAACTTTTGTCCTAAGAGATAAATAAAGCCTGAGAAGCCTCCAATGAAGAACATAGTTTTTGGGCCAATGCGTAATTATCAGCTTCTCAACTTTTAAATTGGGCGGGCACATCATTTCAGGACCTATAGGAAGTTCATTCAAAAAACCATACAAACTTTCCAGAATATCGAAATCCACTTCCATAATATACCTCGTTCAATACATCATTCAAACCACCATCCACCCAAGTAAATTCACGACAAGGAAGATTTTGGCTAAGAGCCCAATCATATAGATTATTTATTATCAGAAGCAGCAACGTAAAGGTTGAAAACAAATGTTAACCCAACCTATATTCTTCCCTCATAGAAATTTCCATGTCCTATAAAAGTTCTATGGGTTCAATAAATGTCATGAGTGCTGAGGCCCATGACATACCCGGAATACCATAGAAATTTAGAGGTTCAAGACCATTATATGGAATGGCCTTAAAATGGAATTGCTGAAAATAATCTGCAAGGAGGAATAAATCTAATTTTAGGTAACATTAAGTTACGCAAAATAATATAGTTTTGCCGAATCCAAACTAGTTGTGTCTTAGCGTACTCATCTTCCATAACATCAAACCAAATAGG
The DNA here is from genome assembly GCA_959609185.1 of Schmidtea polychroa. NCBI lineage: Eukaryota > Metazoa > Platyhelminthes > Tricladida > Dugesiidae > Schmidtea > Schmidtea polychroa. Next base: position 4,417 of record CAUHTR010004092.1, on the reverse strand, counting down.
AGGCAATTAATAAGTAGTATCAAGAACATCCAAAGAAGTTGGAAAAATATAAAGAAAAATACCTTTAGAATTTATTATTGATCCATCAAAAACAGATGAAGTTAAAGGAACGTCTGAAAGAGTTTTTTACATCTTTGGCTAAAGAANTAATTCTGCGGGCTATATTACACTTTCTGCATGCTGCACCAAGATACTTACCAGTAAAATGGTCATGATCTTTTTTTAAATTTAATTATGTCTTGGATGTTTTTCCACTAGATTTTTCAAGTTTTCTTGCAAAAGATAAATTTTAATTTATTTTGTGCCGATCAATTTAACAATAAGGTTTCTTAACCACTTAAAGTACACATTTATTTTGAATTTTGTGTCAAAAACTTATCTCAAAAACTTGTTTCTATACTAATATTAGAACTCCTGAGTAAATATGTATAATGTTCGCCCATCTACGGCACGAGCATGTAAAATATCATAAGTAAATATAATGTTCGCCCGTCTATGTCACGGGCGCGTACAAAATTGCCAGTAAGATGCGCCCGTATATGTCACGGGCATGTACATTAAGTGGTTAACAAATTCCAGTATAAAAATTTCCTTGAATTTCCTATTCAAAATATATAAATATTTCCTATTCAATATATTATTTGATTAAAGAAGGCTGAGACAATTTTCGTCTATAGAAAAAATACAATATTGATCACAGCTTTTTTATTAAAACTTTCACATAATCAGAAATTCGCGTACCATAAATTTCAGTGATTTTATCGAAAAATTTTATTAAATAAAAATTTGAAAATTTTAAAAAACTACCCAATATAATATTAATGCTTCGTCAAAATTAAAAATCGTATATTGTATAACTTCAAATATTAATAGAAACACAATTCTCATCCATCTCCTAGCATTTATTTATCCATTTATTTATGCATTACCTCGAAATAAATACAAATAAATATTTTTTATATTTTTCAGTGTTTCCACTTTCAATGTGAAGATTCAAGGCCAGTGGTCAATGTGAGTTTTATTATCAGTATATTTCTATTGGTCATAATAATATCAGATTTCAAGACATTCCGACCAATCAAATTCCATTTATTTTTAAAATTGAAAACCTTATTTAAATTATTTTTAAATGCATCTCAAAATCCTAGTAGAATGCGGTGATAACGAGATCTTTTTCGGATTGAGGGCTGGATTGGTTATTTTTCTTTTTATCATAAATATATTTTTATTTTTTGCTTCAATCAAATATAAAATAACATCAAGGAATGGACTGAACCTTATCCGATGCCAATCCATTATCAGTTTTATTTTGTTATTTGCATATTTTTTTGATTATTTTAAAGAAAATGAAACATTTCCCAATGAAAACATGTTTTATTCGATGTTTTATTGTTACTTTTGGTACTTTTCGTTTATCTATGCAGTGATTAGCACTATTAGCATTTACATTATGGTAATAATATCGTTTGATAGATTTGTTTGTATTGTCTTTCCTTTTTACTATAAGAAACTCACGACCAGGTTTACTTTTGTTTTACTATTAATAATGTCGAATTTTATATTACTTCTTTGTGTTGTTTTTACAATTTTTGATGTAAAACTTCAAAAAACTAATGTTATTCAAAAAAATAGTACGGAATTGTACACCTGTACATCTGATATTAGTCTAGCTAACTCAATATTTAATTTATGCTTTCACGGATTGATTCCTATAATTAGTTTGGTGGGGTTTAATGTGATGTCTGCGAGGAATTTATTACGGAACTCTAAAAGTCAATTTTTGAGATTGAATTCAATCAAGCGTTTGAAACGTATTAATCTTTTCTATCGGTTTTCGGTTTCCACATTTATTATGACTCTTTTCTACTCAATTGGAATATTTTGGTGTGTCATTTTGAATATTTTAGGGATGTTGAAAATAATGAATTCTTCGAACAATTGCTCTGTTTTTATTTATTATTTTGTGTTTGTAGTATTGACAGGTGTCAATCCGTTTGTTCATTTTGCTTTATTTAGGAAAGCTAGAAATTATTGTTTTTATATAATTACATGTGGAAAATGTGAAATATATTGACATTCGAACTGAATCATTCAGCACTAATTATTCGATTTTATAAATAAAATAATTATTTATTTTGTATGCACAATCGGAAGAAAAATAATTTTAGTCTTTCCTAAATTCATTAATACTTTTCAAATGATAATTTATTTCTCAAAAAATCTGAAATAATAATTGCGACCTTTACTTTGAAACTCTGACTAATCATCTTAGAAATCACTTAATCGTTTGCGGACGGTAGGCCAGCAGTGCTGGCCTTAAATGATAGCGGACGTTTCAATATATTAAAATACTACTTATTAAAATTAATTTCGTCTGCAAACGGTTAAATCATTAAATATTGAAACTCTATTTGAATTACAAATTCAGGAAAAGTATGATTTAAAAGACACAAAAATTGAATTTTTCAAGACTTATTTCTTTAAAAAATTACAAATTAGGAAATCATCGTAGGAACATTCAACTTTAAGACGCATAACTATTAATTGGATTAATTTAATTTTAACTTCATTGTCTCACTTTAATTGTTTTTGAAAATTTGCTTTCAACCAAACTGAGAATTCTAAAAAAATCAACAGCTCTCATATATATAGATATATATATATATATATATATATATATATATATATATATATATATTCATAATTGTTGTCCTATCACAGTTTTTAACTGTGACTACTGCTCTACAAGTTCTTTTAAACACAAAATAAATAAACTAAATAGATAATACCCAAAAAATACACAAATTACCAAATTAACATAAAAATTAATCATGATTTAAAAAAAAATATAGAAAATTGACAAAATATCTAGAAGCTGAAATTGATAAATGTTACTCTAAAATTAACATATTTAACTAAATCAGTTATGAATTTACTAAAAGATACTCAGGAGCTTCATATCAGCTGTATCCTATTTGACTTTTGGCAATACTTTTTCGTGTAATTTATACCAAATGTACAGTTGTTTCTTTAACGGCTGATAAGATGGACCACATTTTGGTGAATTTTTGATTAATTCGTTTGCTTTAAATCAGTGGTTCTTAACCTGGGGTCCATGGATCCCCAGGGGGTCCGCGATCGGGTTCCAAGTGGTCCGCGGCACTATCTACAAAAAACCTTTATTATTTTTGTTTGAAGCTGAATAAACAGAATTATAAATAATTATTAAAAAATGTATGTGTTTTACTATCAATTTATTAATTTTTTAACATTTCAGGGGTCCGTCGGTACCAATTATATATTTATGGGGTCCATAAGTTTGAAAAGGTTAAGAACCCCTGCTTTAAATGATGTCCAATATGCTACTGTTACGCATCACTGATAAGAGGGCGGTGTAAATCATCGGGGCCCGCGATATATTCAGATTTGGCATTTTTCTATAATTAAATAATTTTAAAAATCTAAGTTTGTGATAATTTAAGTTTAAATGTATCATGGAATTTCATAAGTAATAAATAGGATAACTAAAACAAATCTTTTTAAAGAAATATATTAGTTTGTAATTGCAAGGAAGACCCGTACTGAAGAATTGAATCGGGGGCCCGGTCTGGACCTCGACGGCCCTGCTGTTACGTCATGCCAAACGCTCTTTCTCTATATTTTAATATTATATTAACAATTTTATATATAATTTCAATAATAATGAAAAGTATGTTGAAAGTAATTAATTTTTATTGACAAATATATTTATAACTAATCTATTAACAAATATGATTTATCAAAATCCATTAATTATATAAACAAAAAGGAGAGTTTGTAATTATTGAATTATATTTTATTATAATTATAATTTATTGATTTATTATGGCTATAGGCGATAGATTAAAAAATTAAAATGTTTTTATATATTTTAATAAAAAGTAATTAAAAATAATTTATCACTGATGAAGAAAATGAAAGATGATACTGATATAATTGATTAATATTTTGTCAGGAGAAATTAAATTATTTATGATTTAAAGACAGGTTTAATCAGTGGAAATATTTGAGATTTTGTCGCACTAATAAACAGCAATTCAAAATATATTAAAAAGTCCTAATTTATCAAAATTTAAATATAATAAAAAGTTGTCAAATTTGTTGGGGTTAGTACAAAAACAAAAAAAAATTATATATAAAAAAGAACACTTATTAGTAAAATCAATAAAAGTGCAAAATTAATTAAAACTTACAAAAATCAATATTGAATGGGGGTATCGGGCATGGTTGAACGACAAATTGATAGATGAGTTCAGAAATTATAATGAAAATTTAATAAGGTTTTCACATGTACATTTTTTTAAAATTGTTAAAAATATATTCTTAAAAATAAAAAATATGATAAAGTATTATTAAAAATAATTTAATTTTATTGCAA